>PVKS010000689.1:0-176314 GCA_004027875.1 Aplodontia rufa | reverse complement strand
TCCATTTGACTTCGAAAGCTATAATATCGTCTTCTCTGATGACCGAGTAGTATTCCATAGTATATATGAACCAAAGCTTTTGTATCCACTCATCAAGTGATGGGCATCTGGGCTGGTTCCATAATCTAGCTATAGTAAATTGAGCTGCTATAAACATTGATGAAGCCACACTTTTTAATTGACATATAATTATGTATATGGATGAAGTACGAGATGCTTTGATCTATGTGTACATTACAATCAAGCCAATTAACATATCCATCACCTACCAACTTATTATTTTTCCAGTTTTTTGACTATTTTATTTATATATACATATATTTTATCAGTGTTTTATAGTTTTACATAATGATGAGATTAGTTGTCACATATGCCTAGGTGGACACAATTCAGCAATACAATTTATTCAATATCCCCCCACCCCCCTCTACTTCCCTCTTCCTATGCCATGATAACTTGCCTTTCTTCTGGGTCCTATATTGTTTCTAAAAAACCCAAATACAGTTACATAATTCTCCTACCTATGAAGAACATTATATATAGCTATACTATATACAGTGACATTTATAACTGCTTGGAATGTACCTTGCTTTATCTTGGTTCCAACACTTCCCCTTCTCCTCTCTTCTTATCATCCCTTGTTATTCTTCAAAATATTTGACAATGGGGTTAAACATTTACATTTTTGTACAGGTATGCAGCACGGCTTGTTCAAATATGAAGCATGTTGCAACTGTATCTCATAAATATTAACATTTTCATTTTGTTCTATGGATCTAATACATGAGTTTGTTTACTTTACTCCAAGGCCTGGGTTTAGGTTCAGCCTCTACAAATGAGGGATACCACTCTGCCCTTGACTGTCTGAGTTTGGCTAACTTTGCTCAGCATTATTTCTTCCAGTGCCATCCATTTACCTTCAATAGATGCAATATCATTGTTTCTAATATAGCTGAGTAGAAATCCATTGTATGTATATGTGTCTGTGTATATATGTATACACATACAGAGCTTTTGGATCCATTACTCCAGTGAGAGGCATCTAGTTGGCTCCATAATTTAGCTGTTGAAAATTGAGCAGCAATGAACATGGATTTTGCTGTGTCGCTGTAATATGCTGATTATTCTAACTTCTTTGGGAAAATACCCAGAAAAAGGATAGCTGAGGACCAAGTATTTTTAAAACACTCCTAGATTTTTTACCCTTCCATGATATTGACTTTTAAAAAAAGTTCATGCCAGTTGCTTTGGAGAATATCTTTTAAGTAACATTTTTTGTTATTGTTTATTTCTTTTTAGTTAAGGTTTAAATAGGACTTTTTATTACAAGACTATATAAAGATAATCATCTATATAGGTGTTTCTATTGCCCCAACCTAATCATTCTATGTGGATTCTCCAAAAGAATTAGTGAAAAGGGAAGAAAAAGAATTGTCTTTGCTCTGTAAATTTTATAAAAATTAGAACCTTTTTTTAACTCTTTCAAACACAAGTAAATGATAGGGCCCAATTTCCAGAGAGTTTGAATAAAAATAATTGAAATATTTATGCAAAGATCCATAAAAATCTGTTTTGCATTGCAATCATGTTTTTTTGTTTCATGTTTTTATACCAGGGATTGGACCCAGGGGTGCTCAACCACTGAGCCACATCCCCAGCCCTTTTTACTTATTTATATTTTTATTTTAAGATGGGGTCTCCCTAAATTGCTCAGGGTCTTGCTAAATTGCTGAGGCTAGCTTTAGCTTGCAATCCTCCTGTCTCAGCCTCTCAAGTCACAGGGGTTACAGTCGTGCACCACCATGCCCAGGTATTTGCAATTGTGTTTTACCTAAGAAAGCTATTTATGCCAGAAAATATTGCATTGTGATAGCAGTATGCATATCTACTTTTAAAAAATTTATTTTGAAAATTGATAAAGCGCAGGAAGTAGTTATTTATGTTTGAGATGTTGGGCATGATATACAGTAGTCTGTCACATGTACTAACTGAAGCGCTTAGTTATAAGCTACTGCGCACTTCTAGATGTTTAACAACTGTATCTTCTCACCCATCCTCCCTCCCATGCTAAAAAAAAGAAAACAAGCAGCAAAAACAAATAGTCTTGGTTTGTAGTATTTACCAGTTACCAAGAAGCAAATATTTTCACTATGCCTAATTACAAGCTACCAAGGTGACATCAGTTAGCCAGCAGAATTCATGAAAAATTTGCATTGGGTTCTCACATACTGATCTGAGCTCACACCAGAACACCACTATTGTAGGAAGAGAAAATTCAATTCAATTTGGTGAATATTTGTGGTTCATATAGTTGAAGAAATTAAGGATACAGCAGACCTCGAATGCAGGGTTTCATTCACTATACATGGCTCTAAGGTAGATGACTTTCTCCATATACCATGGTTGCCCCAGAAGCTCCACACCTAGAATCTGGAGACAGAATGAGCAAAGACTAAGAATTCTCACTCTAGCTCAAACTGGGTTCAAATCTCATCCTGTCACATGCTTTCCAACGTAACCTTGAGTAGCTTAATATCTCTGACCCAGTTTTTTCTTCTGTGTAATAGTAACAGTAATAGTTCCTGGTCATGGAATGTAGACAATGGATTCATACCTAATAGTTTAGGACTATTGGTAAGGAAATAAGTATTATTTGCAGCATTATCATCATCATTTTAAATTAGTAATTTTAGAAGAAAATTTTTCCAGCTAGAGCCTTAACATCAAATCTCATCTACTTATGTGGGAAACATGCTTATCCCTAACAATTATTCAGGATAGAGAAATAGCTAATTTCTGGGTTCAGAAAGCCATCCTTAGTTAACATAAGTGGATTTGAAATGAGAAAAGTTGATTCCTCTAAGGAAAACTGACATATAAAATGAAGTAATGACAACAGGATAATAAAAAATATAAATGCTTATTGCATAATATTAAAAATATATTTTTTCAAAAGGTTATATGAGGGGCTGGAGCAGTGGCTCAGCAGTTATGACATTGCCTGGCATTAGCAAGGATGCGGGTTTGAACCCCAGCACCATGTACACAATGAAGTGTTAGAGCAAGTAAGGCCACATGAACAACTAAATAAAAATTGATTCTCTCTCACTGTCCATCTCTCTTTATAAAAAAAAAAGTGTTATAGGAAATATATCTGATCACACTAAAATTGATCTGTCACATAAAACTATATTTTGGGTAAATCAAGATGACAAAGTTATGTATTTGTGTAAATTTATGGAAAGTGCATTATAGTAGTTCCTTAAAATGTAAAGACCATTGATATTTGGGGTCTTATAAGAAAGTTACTGCAAATCGAAAAAGACATAGTAAGTGTCAAATTCTTAGGTACACCATTGTTTTAATCATTGTAGAGAGGTAAACTAAACCAGCAAGTATCTGAGGTTTTACTTTGTTACTTGATTACTAAGTATAATCAAGTGATTCACCAAATTCAACCGATGAATTTTTTATTCCATATTTCTAATTATTTTTGTTTACTAAATGTGCTCTACCCAGTTCTATTTCTTTCTTCTTTTGATGTATATTTTAATACAATGAACGAAAAAGTAATGTGCATTGATCTTTGTTTTTGATGAACTATCCCCACATTTTTTTGAGTTTTTTTAAGGAGTTGAGTTTTTGTACAGGAGAGCCTATGTGCAGTTCCAGCCTGTGAGAGATGCTATTTGGGTTGTGTCTGACAAAGCTATATAGATGAGTCAGGAATCTTGGGGATACAAAATCCACCTCAGAGTATGGAAGGCAGATTCAAAGATCAGTCTTATTTCTCAAGATCGAATGTTGTTTTCCTTATTGGATTTGCATTTACTTGGAATGTACAACTGGTTTCTTGTAATCTATTCTTCTCATAGGAATGTCAGTTCTACGCCTGTCTACCATTTTATTTTGGAAGTGTTTATCTTGTCTGATTTCACAGGCTCAAAGCTGGATAAAGATATCTGATGTGCGTATTTAAATGAGATCAACTTTTAGACTTTTGAGTTGATGATGAATGAGTTAAGATTTCAGGGGTTATAAGGATGGAATGAACATATTTAATATATAAGAGGGACATAAATTTTGGAAGCCCAGGGCAATATGTTATGGTTAGAATATTTGTGTCCCTTCCAAACTCCTGTTAAAACCACTGTGTAATGCAATAGTATTTAGATTTGGGGTCTTTAGGAGATGATGAGGTCTGCAGGGTTCCTCCTTTCATGAATGAGATAAAGGACCATATAAAAGAGACTTCCCACAGAGTTAGGCCATTTTTGTACCTCTATCTTCTCTCATTGAGGACACAAAGTTTGTTCCATGCAGAGGATGCAATAACAGGTACCATATTGGAAGCAGAGTCTTCACCATATACCAACCTGACAGCATCTTGATCCCGGACTTTATCCTCCAACACTATGAGAAATAGAAATTTGTTGCTTATAAAAATTATCTTATTGTTTACAAATTGCCTAGTCTCAAGTATTTTATTATTTCACCACACATGGATTAAGGCAATTTCTAAAAACAAATATATAGAACTAATATATTATTCTAATATTGGTGAAACAAACAGTTAGCTCTTATAAATTGAAATAAGATGATGACTCACTTGTAATATTTTTTAAAAACTTACTAAATCTCACTAATAAGAGCAAATCTATAATTTTAATATGAGCTACCTCTTTTTCCTTTCACTACTTTCTACTTAGAGTGACAGAGCTCTACTCTGAGTGGGTACAGCCACACTCAAATAATTAAGTTGGACTTTTTTTCCCACATCATACATACAAATCAACTCAAAATGGATCCAAGAATGAAATACAAGAACTGAAACTATAAAACTCTTAGAGAAGCCTTATATTATTTTCTGAGATATGACATCAAAAAGATAAGCAACCAAAGAAAAATGAATTGGTCTTCAAAATTAAAAAATATTTGTGTTTTAAGAATAACATCAAGGGGGCTGAAGCAGTGGCTCAGTGGTTACAGAGCTTGCCTGGCATGCGTGAGTACACAAGTTCAAATCCCCGCACCACATACGCAACAAAGTCTCGGAGTAAAGAAAGCCACATGAAAAACTAAATAAAAAATTGGCCCTTTAGCTGTGGGAATATGGGGGAACCATCTCAGAAGCAGATGTCATTCTTCCACGAGATACCCATTTAACACAGGAGTTCTTCTGGGGGAAACAGCAACAGGGGAAACCCAAGCTGGGCATCCATGATTGGGCATTAGCCCTGGATCACTAAGTATATATACATTGGTTATTGATGGTTGGATAATGTTTCCTCCTCAATTGTATCTCTATATACATCTAATAAAAATATTAATAAAAAAGAGGAAAATTAAAAAAAATTGGTTCTTTCCCTCTCTCTCTCTGTCTCTCTCACTGTCCCTCTCTCTTTAAAAAAAAAATAACATCAAGAAAGGGGAAAAGCAATCCATAGGAGAAGAAATTTTCAAATCATGTATGTGATAAAAGACATGAATCTAAAATATATTAAAAAAACTTACAACTGAATAATATAAAGTGAATTCCATTAGAAAATGTTGAAAGTACTAGATATTTCAGTTACAGGTATTCAAAGAATCTATATGTATATATAGCTAATAAACACATGAAAATATTATGATTTTCATTAACCATTAGGGACATGTAAGGCAAAACCAAATGAAATGCCAATTCATACTAGAATGATTTGATTAATTATTAAAAATATAAGTATTGACAAAGATGATGAGAAATTGGAATTTTTATATTTTTAGGCAGGCATATAAAATGGTGCACCTACTTTGGAAAGCATTTGGTGGTTTTCCACAAAAAAGTTGAACATCCTTCATCTGTCCCGACTATTCCACTCCTTGATACATGTCCAAGAATTGTGAAAATATTTGTCTAGATGCACACAAATATTTATCTTAACAGTAATTATAATAGATAAAAATAGAATAACCCAAGTGCCCATGTTCTGATAAATGGATAAAATGTGGTACATTAATGAAATGTAATGTTATTTATCTATAAAAAAGAATAAAATACTCTTATATGCAATAGCATAGATGAACCTTGAAAACATGGTAAATAGAAAAAGTCATGCACAAAAGAACAAATATTGTATGTTTCCATTTAAATAAAATATCCAGAACAGGCAAATACACAGAACCAGGCCAGTCATTTGTGATTTTGTAGAGTTGTGAGTTTGGGAAGAAATAATGAGTAACTGCTAACCTGTGTGTATTTGTTGTTTGGAGTGATCAAATGTTTTAAAATTTATCTTTGAGATGTATGTGCAACTCTGAATATACTAAAAATCACTGGAAAAAACTAAACTTTGTACTTAAAATGATGAATTATTTGTCATGTGAATTATATTTCAATACAGCTTTTAAAAATGTGACTCTGAACTTTATTCTTTTGAATACTTACTAAATATTTTCTTTCCAGCTAATTTCAAATCTTGGGAATTATATATGAGAAATAACGAAGACCTTTATGCTTAAAAGCATATTTTTCCTTCAGTTATTTAATAGTCCTCTCTTTCCATTGCTATTATAAGTCCTTAACTCAAGAAGGAAATGCAAATAAAACTATACTGTTTTCATCTCATTCCAGTAAGAATGGAAGTCGTCAAGAATACAAGTAAAAGTAAATGATGATGAGGATGTGGGGGAAAGGGAACACTTTCACACTTTTGGTGGGATTGTAAATTAGTACAACTCTTATGATAATCAATATTGTGGTTTCTCGGAAGACTAGGATAGAATCACAGTATGACCCAACTCTCTCACTTCTTCAGTATTTATCCAAATGAATTTCAGGCAGTATGCTATAATGATACATCATATCCACGTTTATAGTAGCACAAACAGTAACCTAGGTATTCATCAAAATATGAATGGATAAGAAAATGTGCTGTGTACATGAAATGGAGGGTTATTCAGTCATAAGAGGAATGAAAATGTCATTTGCAGGAAAATGGATGGAAATTGGCAGCATTATGTTAAGTGAAATAAACCAAACTTAGAATAAGTCAAGAGTTATATGTATTTTCTTATATGTGGAAGCTAGAAAGAAAAATGAGGGAAATAAAGAGGGGGAGGATCTCATGAATATAGATGGTAGGCCAGTAGAGAAGAGGAAGATGATCAGGAGCAAGAAAGAGGGGAAAAAAGGGTACTGGAAATGAAATTGACCAAATTATATACAAAGTACGAACATGTATGAATGTCACAATTAATCCTGCTTTATATATAAATTTAATGTATCAGTGAAACCAGTGATATATTCTTTTTTTTTTTTAAAGAAAGAGGGACAGTGAGAGAGACAGAGAAAGAGAAACAACTTTATTTAGTTTTTCACATGGCCTTAGTTGCTCCAACACTCAGTTGTGTACGTGGTGCTGGTTTGAACCCGGGTACTCGTGCTTGCCAGGCAAGCGTCGAAACCACTGAGCCACCGCTCCAGCCCCCAGTGATATATTCTTTAACAGTACTCCAGAGATAGAAGAAGCAAAACTTTCAACAAATATTTTTATTTACTACCACACTCTTCCATGCACTTGAATTCATATCATTCCAATATGAACCCCAATGACACTTTTTTTTAATACCCTGTTTGTTAGTTTTCTATCACGGCTGCAAACAATTACTACAAACCAAAGGACCTCAATGATTCTGGTTTATTACTATGTTCTATAGGTTGCAAGTTTGACACAGATATTGTTGTGTTAAAATTAAGGTGTTCACAGGGCTACATTCCTCTTGGATACTCTGAGAGTTGATTCTTTGGGTCACATCATCTGACCTTGCTCCCATTGTCACTTCTCTTTTCCTGGCTCTATTCTGTGTCTCTCTTCCACACTGTAAGACCCTTTTGATTACTTTGGGCCTATAGGGATAATCCATGACAATCTTCTAGTTTTGAGGTTAGTTGATTATTAAATTTAATTCCATGTCCAACCTTAATTCCCTTACCAAATTAACTAGCGTATGTGAGGGTTTTGGAGATTAGGACAGCTTTAGGGATAGTATTATTCTGTTTCCCATAGCATGGTTTTCTCCTGGTAGAAATGTGTATAAATCAAGGTAATGGAGAAAGACTTTTAGGTTTGGCGTAATTTGATAAGCAGTAAAGGAGAATGTCTCTTTAGAGTAATATACTATAATAAATTTTAGCCTGGGTAAAGGCCTTTGTTTTGTAAAGTGGAGAAAAGGCTATTGTGAAACAGGCTTTTTTCATGAAAACCAATGTTAGCAGAGAAATACTCATGAAAAGTGAGGATCTGGAATAAGATTGATTGCTTTTAGAATATTGAAACGGCATACCCAGCAAATGACTTCCCACAACCCAGTTGGATGGTTATTGATTTAGGTCAGTGGTTTCCACATCCAGCTGCTTTCTTAATTACTGGATACATTTAAAATTGGTATCATATTTCCAGGCTTTAATCCAGAACTGCTGAATCAGAAGCTCAGAAAACAAAGACCCCAAAAGTATTTTGAATAATTTCTTTAGGTGATTCTTATAAGAAGCCAGATTTGCTAAAAACAGATTTAGAGAACTGAAGGAATTAAATTTATAATGATAGAAGATTTATGTGTTATCTAGGGGTTTTTTTAATTATTGGAAGATAAGTTTTCAAATCTAAAGTGCATTTAAATGTGACTTAGAGTCTTGGCCAGTGTGATCAATGTCCAGCCAGGAGACAAATCTTGGAGATCATTCTTATCATTTCCAGATTGTCTCTTCCAACCAGAAAAACTAGACCCATTGGATCTTTTCCTTCTTTGGATGTACTCTGATATTATAAGCCCTGCCTTTTTTAGGTGTTGTAATATGATTTATAATTCATTCTTATCCCATAGATCTAATATAAAATTACAGTGATGATTATGATCAGTTTGCATTTGGAGATGTTATTCCATTTACAATGGGGTTACATCTCAATAAACGCAGACCTACCAACCAAATACCTTGGGTTAGCAGCACAGTCCATGGTAGAGTGTCAATGGTTTATCCCTGTGGTCACATTGCCGTCTGGAAGCTATGGTTTGCTGCCACTGCTCACCATTTCAGGAGAGTACCTACTGCTTACTGTTGACTTGGGGAAAAATCACAGTTTGATGCATGGTTTCTACTGAATGTTGTTTCTTTCACACCATTTAAACCACCATGTTGGGTACCATCTATATGGCCAAAAGTTCTGATGTACGAAGTCATGATTAAAATGGCTACCTAGAGTCTATGAAGTGGTATATTTTTCATAAGTTGCAGGCAAATTTAAGTTGATTTAATAATTTTGCTAAAATAAAAAATATGAACAAAGTATACAGTTAATCAGAAAAGCCCTGGTTGGTCGTGGAATTTACTCAATATAAGAGATGTCTTAAAGGGGACTGAAATGTTAATTTTCTCTGTAGATGTAACACTACAGAAAGAAAGTCAGGAAGGAATTCCACCCCTGAACCACAGTCAGGAACCTCTGAAACCCCAGGATAATATATCACGACCCATTCACCATCCTTTAGTTTTGAAAACTAACTTTGAGGACGAAGAAGAGGAAGGAGAGGAACAAAATGGTTAGTAAAACTTTCATCAGATTACAATGCACAAGAAAAACCTCACAGTATTTTTACATATTTGTTTATGTAATTAGAGGTTTATGATGTAATATATAGGGCTGATTTTGGTGAGAAAATAATTTTTACTTCATTAAATAAATTTAATTTTGTTCTGATTTGTTCATGTCTTCATATGCTTATGATCATTTGTATTGGAAGGTTTCATGTTTACCTATGGATGCTTGAAGAGACACTAATAACCTCTCACAATTATATATAACAATTGTTGCAAAACACAATGATTACATGTGTGTCTGTGTGTTCTGCACATCTGTTAATCATCTGTCTTACAATAACCCTTGGATTATGAATGTCTATAGAGGATAATATATGATATTCTATCATCTGTATTATCCCAGGTGATCCTCACAAGAGTATGAAGAGGATTAGGACCCAGGTCTTCTGTCTTTCAGTCCATTCTTTTCCTCTTATAATACCACAGCACAGTGGTCTCAGTGTGTACATCCAAGATAAATATGATAGACATGTAGAAAAATCAACTTCACTCTGTCTCTGTCCTGGAACAAGTCCTTCTGTGGGTCACAGGCCACCACTGTCCCTGAGTTTAGGGAACACACAGAACAACTTACTATTTTTTTTAACGTGTTTCTTCTCCACACCACTCATCCTACATTTTCCTCCAGACCTCATCTCTGTGAGTCTGTGCCTCCAACTTGTTATTTCAATATATATAATGCATGATTAGTCATATATTTTCTCTTGACTTATTCTAATACTTAAAATGGTAGCAAATAGTAACATTTACCAGTATTTAAATTTCTTGACTTTAAAAAAGAATAATCCATCCATGAAAACAATATTTGGGATTTTTCTTTCTGATTTACAAATTTTCAGATTATTTGGATTTGGGACAATTTAATTTTAAAAAAATATATCCTATAGATGCTTCTAGTTTATGGACAAAGACTCCTGAAGAAATTGAAGAAAAAAGAGCAATAAAGGAGATGTGTTATAAATCAGGTAAGAAATCCAACATTTTTGGATCTTCTAATACTTGCTGTGATACACATACTAACCATTCTTTTCTTATGGGAGATTAGGTGAATACTATAGATTTCATACTCCTCCAGATATTTCATCATCAAAAAGCATAGCTCCTACAGTGGAAAAAGAGATGATAGAGAAGCCTTTGGAAAATGGCAACGAATTGCAGGAAGGTAAGAGATGAAAAGTCAACATTCAAAATGATTTGTAAGAGACATTTGGTGTGATAGACTGTAAATTATTTAGTGTGGTATACACAAATGATAAATAATGCATCAGATTCGAGAGTGAGAAAGAAGTTGTTTTTGTTTTGTTTTGTTTTGTTTTTACTGGCTGACCCAAATTTTCTATGAAAAGCTGCTACTGATGAAATGACATTTTCCTAGAGAAGCCACAGAATAGAAGGACTTCATAAACAATGGTGGCACTATACACCTCTTGCAGCAGTCCTGTGAATCACTTGCTTTTACGATCTTATTTGTCTGTGAAATAAACATCCATGTGAAATAGGTCTAGATTTTTCTTTTTAACCAGAAAAGATAATCAAGTCCAAGAAGGAGAAAGGGGGATCACAACGTAACATGGTGATGGAGCAAGGGTAGATTCGTTCATTAAGAGGGCATCTTCTTTGTACCAGTCAGTTTCAGGAGAATTCTGGTGGATAAATGTCAAGTTCTGTCTTTCAAGGAACTTTTTCTTTCGTGTGGTGAAAGCTGATTTTGCTAATGTTGAGCATTTTCCCCTTGAAGAAAGATACGAAGAAACGAAGAACATTAGAGGACACGGAAATTCATGGATGTCATGAGTTTATAGGATTTTCTTGCATTTAGGGTGAGCTTAAAAATACATTTGGTAGGAATAGGAGAGAAGTGAATCTCTCCCTGCTCCTGTGAGGAAAGAGAGGGACAAAAAAGAGAGAGGAGGGGGGCGAGGAGAGAGGGAGAGGAAGGCAGACATACATAGATGTATGTGTCAAAGTCTCAGGATCCAAATAAGTTCAAGAAGAATAGGATCATGTGTCCAAACTATCTGCATGCTAATCCCTATGTGGCAACCTGTTTGAATATGTGGCAGTAGGTGGCAGCAACAGACCATCAGATGACAGAACAACCCAAAGACAACAGTAAAGTAGATTGCTGGCCTGCACTACTTAGACAGGAAAAAAATAAAAGCAAAATAAAGCAAACAAAAAGAACACAAGTTAGCAATGAACATTAAAAATATAAGATTAAGCCAGGCATGATGGCACACTCCTGTAATCCCTGCAACTTGGGAGGCTGAGGCAGAAGGATTGCAAGTTCAAAGCCAGCCTCAGCAATTTAGTGAGGCCCTAAGCAACTTAGTGAGACCCTGTCTCAAAAAAGTGGGGCATGGGGATGTGGCTCAGTGGTTAAGTGCCCCTTGGTTTAATGCCTGGTATCAAAAATAAATGAATAAATTAAACAAATAAATAAGATTAAAAATCCAATTATTTTGTTTATTTTATGCTTTTAAAAGTTTTTTTAAATTTTAAATAGTTTCAGTTAATTCTTGTACATAAACACATTATATATATACAATAGTGTCAGATTCCTTAAATATTTCAAATTGCCATTTGATTAGTAATCCAAATAAGAAAATGGACTTCCTTTGCTGCTTTGTTGACAAATATATAATTTGATTAAAATTTATGTATTTGTATATTTTTCATCAGATTACTGTGCAAACAATATTTGTATTCATTTTTAATCTATTTACTTTCATCATGAATTCTATCAAGAAGTTCTTACTTAAGCATGTACTGGTTTCTGGGGTGACTTTCTTTTCGTCTGTATTTCTAGGAGACGGTCTTACAGTTCCAACAAAATTTAGCCTATTTGAAAGGCAAGGTGAGGTAAAAACATCTTTGGATAGGAAACCAAGGACTGACATTGCTGCTCTTGAAAATGGAGGTGAGTTAATTTGTAACTGGGTGATTCTGAATATATTATCACCATGAGAAATTTTGTGTCATTTTTTTTTTTTTGGTCTTTTTCATGTGTAATGCAAGGGGTTGGAGGTACATCACAAAATCAAATGCTATCTCAGGAGGCTGAGGCAGAAGGATCGCAAGTTCAGAGCCAGCCTCAGCAACTTCACAAGGTCCTAAGCAACTTGCAGGACTCTGTCTTAAAATAAAGAAAACAAAAAGCCTGGGGATGTGGCTGAGTGGTTAAGTGCCCCTGGGTTCAATGCTTGGTACGAATAAATAAATAAATAAATACAATACAATACAATACAATACAATGCTTTTAAAGGCTTATATCTCTACCAAATGCCTCTAGGAATTTGTGCTCATTGCACAAGATGTTCAGAGACATTCAGTTTTCTGCATTTTTATGAGAACTGGTGTATGTGTGGGGAGCATGTGAGGGTGTACGTGTTGGGGAATGTGTGGGTTCAACCCCAGGCTATAATGAATTCAGATGTGAAGTATGTGCAATAAAATATTATCATAGAACAATAAACACAGGAGGATTTAATAAATCCTTTGAGTTAGACTATGTCAGTGCAGCTATATTCAAATATATATCATTTGTGCCAAGACATCACATCCTAATTGTACATCATAGCTTAAACATTTTGGAACTGCCTTTTAGCATTTTGGAAAATCCATCCTCTGACAGAAAATTCTAAGCTACACACACACACACACACACACACACACATATATACATAGACTTTTTGGATGAGGAAAATGTATGTGGCTGTTAGGAAGAATGTGTGAGGAGGAGGAAGGGGTTTGAAAGGTACCAATAAGGACCAGTGTATCTGAAGCACATTGGTGATGGTTTCTGCAGTCTGGTTTCAGCTCTTTTTGGTCATTTTCTTCTGTCATTTTTTTTCCTGGTGCCAACATAGTTTGATTCTTTCCTTTCTTAGGTCTGTGATAGTTTTAGACTAGCTGTCATTGTTTAGTTTTCTTGAAGCAATAAACTTTAACAGTAAATAAAGAGAACAGAATCAGGACCCACTTTATCTGCCTAGCTCCAGTTGTACATCTTGGTGAAGTGTTAAATTCTATGGCCTTTTGGTTATTTTCAACTACAAGTAAATTGATGTTTTAATATGAAAAAAATTTCTTTATGTTGTGACACCAGAAATATATCTCCTACTTTGGTCTTAGAAAATGTGAGACTGACATTTGCAGTTTTAATGCTCTATTTAATAATATTGTGAGAACAATAAACTGGTTGAACACCCACACCATAAGAATGTTAAAATTCTCCATCATTGGTGATACTGGACTTCTGCACAGTCAGGCCTGCTGATTCTCGAGACGTTGTAATGTTCTATGTGTTCCCAGATAGAAGAATCTCCTATGTTTTGAGACATAAACATATTTAGACCTCTGAATTGATCATATTCCTTGAGAAGATGATAAAAATTTAGTTATAACTGTTTAGTCAGTATGCAATTTGAAGGAAAACACTTTAGTCTTATTATTTTAATATTTTATTGAGCTTGGAGTTTAATAAATATGCAACTCTAAAGTATGTAATTCAATAAAATTTTACATGCATATGTACCAATATATAATCATACTTATGATACCACAGTGGGCTTTTCCTTTCCAAGTGAAGGATTCCCTCTCAATGGTAACCACTAATCTGATGGGGTTAATTTTGCTTTTCTTGACTTTTATATAAGCAGAAATGTATGGTTTGGAATATTTTAGTTTTGATTCTTTAACTTAAAACTAGTTATATGAGACTGATCCATGTTCCTGATTGTTGCTCTTTTACCCTGCTGTGTAAATTTCTGTATGTATATGTTTGTATGCATATATTTATGTGCACGTATGGAGAGAGTGTACATATGCACATGTAACACATGTATGTGTACATATATACACATACACTGTTAAACACACACACAAAGTTGATTCTTATTGTTCTATAAAGTTGACATGAACACTGAATTAGCAAATATTGAATCATTGCTTCTAGGGTAAATATGTACACAATCACACATGTGTGTGCACACACATACATATCTCACATGGAATAAAATAATTTCTATTAAATTATAGAAATAACTCATGGTGGTGGAATCTATTTTTTTATTTTATTAAAGGGGAAACAAAGTACAGAAGCATTCGGTGAGTCTGCTGAGGTTGTCCTCATCAATAGGTGTTGGAGCTGGGATTTACTCCTTCCACCTGCCCCAAAGCTAAATTCTTTTACTAAGCTCTGCTGTGCCCACTAATGTCTCCATCCTTTGGTCATCTCTGCGTGAAAACTGAAATAAGAATGCTTAGTGTACCACTTGTTAGACCTCATCTTAAACATGTTTGAGTCCAGTCACAATTCTTTACCACTCTACTCGTGTCTGTGAAAAACCTTGAAAGCACCAGGAATACTGATATAGGGGTTTGCTGGGAAATTGTTTCCAGTTTGTGGTTTCTATGGGCATTCCTGTACTTGTCATCTAAAGGTATATGCACTCACTTTCCTTGTGTAAGCTTACTCTGTATCCTTAACAACACTTAGTATTTTTTATTCCTTTTAATTTTAGCCATTCTGGCAGTTTGCAGTTGGTCTCTCATTGTGATGTTAATTTATATTTCCCTGATAATAATTTGGAACACATGTTCATGAACTTATTGGACTTTGTGATGTTTTCTTTTGCCAAGTTGCATTTTTAACATCCCTAGCCCACTTAAAATCACCTTTTTCATATTGATTACTCTGGATAAATCTGGATCCTTCTGCCAAACTGCTGTTCTGCTTACTAATCTTCATCTCCACTCTAAATTCCATATGGGCATTAAATTATTAATTTCAATTTGACCTTTTTATGAATGAGGCTGAACATCACGGTGGAAGAGTATGGAAGAGAGAAGGAAGCAGCTCAGGACATGCTCAAGAAGCTGAGAGAGAGCTCCACTTTCCAGATACAAATATATATACCAAAGGTGCATCCCCAATGACCTATTTCCTCCAGCCACACCCTACCTGCCTTCAGTTAGAACTCAGTTAATTCCTATTGGGGAATTAATTCACTGATTGTGCTAAGTCTCTCATAACCCAATCATTTCACCTCTAAACTTTCTAACACCGTCTCAGACATGAGCTTTTGGGGGACTATTAATATCTAAGCCACAACACCTCCTAAGTAGTATGTAGCTGCTGACTTCTCTGAAAAGTACTTTAGTCTCCTTGATACTCTTTTGCAGATTTTCTGGGGTCCCATTCTCTGTGTGGAGAGCATGGAGTCTGTGTATTTCAGGGGTGCTTTTTTGCTCTTTTTATCTCTGTCAGACTCTTCCCATCAGGTTGAGATCACTTGTGTGGGTCCAAATTTTGGACTCATTTTAGCCTAATTATTTGGTCACTCTCTGCTTGGAAGGTACTTCCCTGCATGATGAATTAGAAATACTTTCATGGAAAAATTGTGTGGTAAATTTGGAGCTTGGTTGATTCAGAGAAAAACGCCAGGGTCAAGGGGAATGTGAAATTTACCGTGTGCCTTCGTTGCTCCTCGGGCACTACAGTCCTGTGCTGTTGTGTTCCATTCAGTTTATTTTGGGTGTTTTGTAATTGCTTTCAGCAAGATAGTTATTCTGATACAAGCCATTTGGTCAGGGAAGAAACCAATTTTTTTTTTGAAATTTTTATCATTGATTTTGTGTAAGCTTCATGAGGTCAAGAACTGAATATAATTAATTACCATAGATAACTTTCTGTAGTAGAATGTCTAACATATGATATTTATTTGGAAAATACTTGTACAATAAATGACTGTATGTTTAAAGGAATTGAATGACTGGGTGAATGGAGACATGCTTATAAAACTTGCAGATGCTAGAAGTTAATTTTTAGAAAGATGGGCCAAATCTATGAAGAGAAACAGGAAGTGATAAATAGGTCACTTTTCTTCAAGTTGGGGAAAACCTGATATTATGCAGTTTGTGAGGGGACAAAAGTGCTTTTTTTGCTCACAATGTTTCAAAATGATACAGTAATGTGTTTCTGCTACCAAATAGCTAAGGTAAGTGCACACTGAATTATTAGGAGCAGTATAGGAAGATAATTAAATGTGATAAGTCATTTAAAGTACTCAGTGGAAGGTCTGACACACAGAAAAGTGCCCCATGAATATAAGCTGTTATTCTATTAGTCCCACTGGTTTCTGCACAGGTTAGACCACATATGGGTGTTGTTTTTAAAGAAAGTTATTGGAAACAAATATTTTAAGAAAGGACAACTTGTGTATTGAAGGATTTAAAATTTTTGTGTGTAAGTAATTAAAGCAACTATGGACATTTTTTCTATATTTATTATATATTTAAGTTTGCTTTCTGGGTATTCAGATACATGCACATTAATAGGTATGCATTAATCTAAGCACCTTTGTAAAAGAGAGGACAGTGAGAAAGAGAGAGAGAGAATCAATTTTACTTAGCTTCTCATGTGACTTTTGTTGCTCCAACACTTTGTTGTGTATGTGGTACTGGGGTTCCAAACCCGCTCATGCCAGGCAAGTGCTATAACCCCTGAGTCACCACTACAGCCCCTAATCTAAGCATTTTTGATATATGTAGAGATATGGGGATGACATCACTGAGAAGTATTTAAACAAAAGTGGACAAAAGGGATACTGTGAAGGATATTCCTGGATTGAAAGGTAGCTTTGTACCCTTTCCTGCCATTGTTGCTTCTGACAATAAGGTTTTGTCATAGGAGGTGACTGTTATGTTCCACAAAGGATCATATTTCTTGGAGTAGATGAAAGTGAAGCTTTAACTGAAGAGAAAGAAATCACCATGCCGAAATGTTTAAATACTAAAGGTAATGAATCATTTTATAATATTGACACATTTGCAATTTGAATAGGTAAATTAAACATAAAACTTGGTTGTTATAGAAACCAGTGTAAGAGGGAAAGAAAGAAATCACAGCATATGCAGGGTAGGAGTCAAGAGCCCTGAGTTTCCAGTCCTGGCTCTGACCTCCTAATTGTTCAACCATGGGACTTTTTTTTTTGCCTCAGTTTCCTACTCTGAAAAATTAGCCTGTTAGGCTACCGAATTTCTAAGATCCTTGCTAGCTCTAAAGGTATTGTTTTATTGAAAATGGTAATACCAAGTCTTTTTTCAGTTTTGCTTTCCCAATTCGGAGAAAAGTGTCTGAATTTTGTTAGAAAACATTGTAAACAGTATGGAGAGTGTTACTCTTGTGCTGACTTCCCCATTTTGTGATTGTTAATTGTAGTCTATAAATCATGATGATAGCAACAAAATCTATCTAGTTCTATGCTGCCTTTACCATACTTGGGATCCTCTCTATTGGGCACCTTTCTCAGCCCCAGACTAAGTCCACATTCTCTACATCATAATGCAAACCCATTTCATATACTTTTTTTTTTGCCCACTATCATATATCCTCAAGAACAGGAAAAGGTGTTTGTGTCACATTAAAGTATTTTAATGGAAAATCATATGTTAATCTCTTTGTCTTTCTCATCAGATGTAGAGAAGTTTTGCACAATCTATCAAAGAAAAACTTTAAAAACTATACTAAGCTGCGTATGGTGGTGTACACCTATAATCCCAGTGAGTCAGGTGGCTGAGGCAGGAGGATCACAAGTTCAAAGCCAGTCTCAGCCACTTAGTGAGACACTGTCTCAAAATAAAAAATAAAAGGGCTGGGGATGTGGCTCAGTGGTTAAGTGCCCCTGGGTTCAATCCTTGGTGCCGAAAATAACACAAAACAAACAACAAACTATACTAATATGGTAGCTACCAATTATATATGACTGTTTGTTACTTAAAGCTAATAAAATTAAAAACTCAGTTTTCAGTTACACATTTCAAGTGTTTACTAGCCCTGTGTGGCTAGTGGCTACCATAATGAGCAGCGCAGATTTATAACATGTTTATCATTGTGGAGAACTTACTGGTTCATCCCACTCCAAAGCATAGAGCAAATAAAAATTGTTACATTTAAAATATTTTCAGAAACTCTCATGGGCCCACTTGTAAAATTAATAACCTTTTAATTTTTTGCATGATGTTATTAAAAATATTGCCATTATTATATCATTTATGTATTGAAGATAATGGCCATCATTCAGATTTTCAAGTTTTATCAGTGATATTTGAGGAACAGTGTGGCAACCAGGAAATTTTAATGATGCTTTCTAAAAATTAATATATATATATATATATGTACACACATATATATATATATTTTAATGAGGTGTGCCCACTATAATGTTTGAAAACTGAAATGCTTCTTTTACTAATATTGACATTTTATCTTTTTAATTTGCTTTAAAAGATAACAAGGACAGTCCTCATCCAAAGCGTTCCCTAACTACCCGACTAGTACCTACAACGCATGTATTAAATGCTACTGAGAATATCAGTATGAAGTGCAGAGAGGACCCCTCTTCAAGTGAGAATTTAGCTCTATCAATTTTAGGTCTTATTAAATATATATGTCTTATCATGGATTTGTTTTGCTTATTTGAAATAGAATTTTAAAAAAGAAAAAAAAAGATGCTTTGAAAATTATTCAGAACTAAGAATTAAAGACAAAGTATTCCTAAAGTGCTCCATGATGAATTATGATGTAGATCCTAGTAAGTTATCTGCTTTCCCACTAGTTTAATTTAGATGTTACAATTAACCACATACTACTTTTCAGAAGATTCACTAGTGTAATATTTACAGTTTTACACATAAAAATATTTTGGCAATACATTATATTTTGGGTTATTTTTCTTGATTTCATTTATTCGTTGCTATTCAATACTCTGAAACACTTCTCTTCACACAGTTAAGATTTGTGAATCAGGAAGATTCTGGCCCTGATTTCATTACTTGAACTAATAGTCTTGGTGTTCCCAGTGAAACACTGAAGGGGTACAATTATGCCTTTTTCCAGAAAGCTGAGTTTAGTGTGGTAGCACTTATTAAAAAGAGAGTTTTCAAATGCCAGGCCTGAGAGCTTGGGAACAGAGAAAGGGCATGATATTGAGGAGGAGGCAATGAATTAGAGCTTCACTGAGGGCTTAAAGCTTAAACTGAGGTTAAGAGCGAGGGCAAGGACGGATTCATCAGTCCACTGTAGAGAGCTGGTGTAATCTACACAGTGTGATTGATATTCATTTCGTTTGTGCAGTAGTCTCTTGTGAATAACAGAAAGCCCCTATCTACAAAACTATTTTAAGCTTCTCTAGAAATATGTACCTTAGAAATTCCTGGAAAATTGAAAATGCACATAAAATTTTTATTAAAATATGCAAGTAAAAAGTGAAAATTTTATGATTTTAGTACTTACAAATTCTAATTATTCAGTCTTGTTGACCAAACTACCCATACACTCAATTTCTTAAGAATTTAAAAGGCTAAGATAAAATTCACTTAAAGTTTTTTTTTAAAAAATTAATCTAACTTATTAAGAAGTGGTAGTTTGAACTAAAAGAATACAAAAAGACTTATGCTGAAAAAAGACAAATTGATTCAAAGTAACATAATGAGATTTATAATTATATCTGGGATGCAATTTTAAGTTCTTTTAAAACAATCCACACTTTCCTTTAAAGGGAAGCATTTTTTTTTTAAAGGAAAACAGCTTATTGAAGTTTTTCTCATCCATTTTCAAGAAAGTTTTTTTTTGTCACTTAAAACTAAATCACCCTTTGTTCTAAAAAGTAAAATATTTGAGTAGTGCATTTTTATATTGCTTGATATGTGAATACACAGCTATGTAATTTACACCTATACTAGCTTTCATATGAAGGAATTCCCCTTAAAAACTGTAAAAATTTGTATCTTCTCTAAGTGAATGATGTCCAGCCAGTAAGGAAGCCTCATTTTAAAGGTGTGAAAAAAAGAAAATGGACTTACGATGAACCAAAGAACTTTCCTGGCTCTGGAATGAGGAGAGGTAAAGGGTGCATATATGTAATATTTCTAATTGTCATTTAAAAAGTGGTTAGAACTTAGTAAATATTTTCCACCTGGAAAACAAATCACTACCATGTACCATAAATGTTAGACATCAACCCAAGCTCCTCTAAACTTGATTCTTTTGTCTTATGTCACTCACCTTCCATTGTACTGTCAAATATTAAAGTGCGGTATATTATTTATAGATATGAAGTCAGTTTGTTTTATCCCTCACTTCCTTGCATTTGTTTCATAGCAGTACAAGTCCCAAATCCCAAAAATAAAATGAGTTACCATCACAATAATAAAAACCGAAATGGTGAGAATGCAGCCTATATCCATGTTCAAAGAGATGCTGTCAGGACTGTTCCACTGAATGCACCGCCCCGCAGCAGGCCCACAAACGGGTCCTACAATAAAGGTGATGTTAACAAGGAACCCAAACTCAACCTCTGTCCAGGTGAGGCTCTTTACTGATGTGGTTTATTATGTCTCTGATTTGCATTCCCATTGAATTTCCAAATATTGGCTAAACCCTCACTGCTACCCCTGCCTATCTTTTCCTGGGTCATCATCACCATAACATGGAAACCAGTGAGAGGATTTCTTCGGTGAGCAGTCATGCACATGTTTTAAAGCCTATGGAAGAAAACTCATGTTGGGTGCAGATGATGTACATGGTACCTCCCTGGAGTTTTGCCTCAGAGCACTGAACTTTGTTCCCCCTGGACAACTTCATTTCGCCTGGGAGGATTGTTTTAAAATGGTTGACATTTTCTTGTTCCACTAACTGCATTGTTCAGTTATCACTGTCAGGCTATTCTTCAGGCCTTCATGATTACTTTTTGAAAGGGTTAGTTTGGGGTTAACTGCAATATTGTTGACAACCTCTCATCTTTCCCACCATGCACAGATTGCTTCTAAATCATTTCATCATGTAATAGGCAAAGTCATAGTGTAAGTCAGGAAGTGCAAGGCCACAGGGGAGAGAAGAACCAAATCTCTCTTCTCCCCGTTCTCAGAGGAACTTTGCTCTTTTGAAGTTAGGTTTCATTTCTCTCAACTTAACAAAATGCCACTCGAGTCTCTGTAATTTCTTGTTTCTATCTTTCCATGTTCACAATGTATTTTTGAAAACTTAACTGAAAACTTTTTCTTAGATTCTTTGAAAATGTAAATAAGAAGTTAGCTTTAATGGATTTTCTATTTGTTTTAGAATAAAGGGATATATGGATGTTTATATGTAAATAAGGACATATTTAGGCAAAATTGCCCCTTAATTTCATATATTATTATTATTACTATTATATAGTACATATACTATTTATTATTACTACTATTTTACTGTGAGTGGATGGCTGAGAAGAATACAATGAGTACTAGAATAGTTTGTTGCCAGTGTCTACATTTGTGTGAAGATGCCAGCGATTATACTCTATGCTGTTTTTGTTTTTGCATCATTTGTGCAAATGTCAACACAGGGAAAAGAACAAATTCCTGGTATACTTTGAGAACACAGTATCACAAAACTTGAAAACACAAATACCGGGTTCGGTAATAGCTGAAATATTGTAATGTATATATTTCAGGACCAAATCAGTATATAAATGTTTTGGCTTCCTGGGGCAGTAAATTTGCTGTAGCAGAGGGATTTCTCTGATGATGGAAGTTAATTCATGGAAGGAAAGAGGACTTGGTCTGTACCACCTTTTAAAAAAAATAAAGTTCTATCTACAAAATTAGCAAAATCTTATGTTAAATCAGGGTAAAGCATGGCTATGAAACATTTCCATTGCATCCAGATATCATCTTGTTCTCCAACTTGCCTCATAGGAGAGAGCCTTATTTGAGGAACTGGACAGCCAATTAAGCGATTTGTAACCATGGTCAGTGATAAATAGTCTCACTTTTATCCCTGATGCCTTAGCTTTGAAATGATAAGATAAAATAGGCAATAGCTTCACTGCTGAGATGTTTATAACTTTGAAACACTCTTGGAATATGATTTTTAAAGGTAGGAATATTTAGTAGCTGTCTTCTTCTTTTTTTTTTTTTTTCAGACAAATATATGTCAAACTCATATAATGGTTCAGCCTGGCGAAAAAGAATTCCTTTTTCAAAACCTTATTCAAAAACTGAAAAGATATATCCAGGTAAATATTTACTTTAAGGTATCATGTGATTATGAACATGAATGACTAATTTTTTAAGTTCAAGAAACATTTTAGAAAAAATTTAAATGAATATAACTTAAAGATACATATGCACACATAATTACATGGAGATTTTAGTTATCTTGTTTACTAGCAATGTAGTTTTACCTTGTTTTATTGTGTTCCTCTTCGCCAAATATTTTGTACCCAGGCACTCATGCATGCTTATGCAAGCACTATACCACTGAGCTACATCTCTAGCCCCTCTTTACCTATTTTTGTGTTATCAGAAAACCTTTTGATATAGTTCTTTCCTTATCAGGATAGTAAGTGCAGCAGTTTTATAAAATGTTCAGATGTGTTCTTTGCTATGCTATAAGACAAACATATTAAACCATATTTTGGCATAAGTAAGATGTAAAGCCTTACTATATCTACCATAGACAAACATAGGCCCGTATGGATTCGCAAGGCATCCAAGATCAAGTTTCTCAGCCAGAAGATGCCACGTGACTAAACTTTCCACCATGTGCTACTTTGTGCTTTAGGAGGAAATGGGGATCCTGGGAACCTTCTCAAGGCAGAGGCTTGTAGGAGTCCTGACCCCAGGTTATTCTTTTGTTAAAGAGCTTGACATATTCTCTTAGCTTTTTCAAGGCTGGGTCTATAGATTTGGAAAACCATACAGGATAAAATTTAAAATTTCATTACTTAGCAGACACCTGAATCATTCAAAAAAATTCCAGACAGGGAGCTCTTATTTATAAAAGTAGCTCAAATTTTTCAAAAGTCTGAAATCTATAAGCTCTTATAACAGTGTTTGCTGGAAGGAACCAGAACTTGTCCAGACACTGGACATTTTACCTTTTCCAAAGTAGCAACTGATCTGACACTTCTTGAAAACTTTTTTGACACCTACTGCGACTCAGTACCCAGACTTATGTATATATATATATATATATATATATATATATATATATATATATATATATATATGCTAGAAACAGCTGTTCTTCTCCCCCGACCTTTTCCCCCCAAATTATATTGTTCTGTAAAAGAACTCTGCTGCAGTGCTATTTAATTGACTGTATTTTTTAGCCTTGTTTTCAAGTGATTACACTTAATTTAGGGTGGGGGAAAAAGATGAAGAGCTGATGAAAATCTTGAATGAAATCAGCAATTGTTGAGTTGTAGCTTTTTCTCCTATGGTTTCCTTATGAGTGAGATGATATTTGGAATATTAAAAAATGTACTCTTTCCCCCATCTGTGTCCCAGTGAATGCTCTTGTATCCCAATTACTTTCTCATCTCCCATTTTGGATAAACATGAATCATAAAATAATCTGGGAAAGGATTGTGGAAGATCTTCCTGTAGTTGAGCCCTATAGGAGTGGGGGGTTGGTAATTGCAATCTAACAGATGGTCTCTGCTTGAGAAATAAGTCAAAACAAAGCCCAACATCTGTAGACCCAAATCTTGTCAATTAAAGTATGGTCTGAGGACCAGCTGTAACGATATCATAAGGAATGATATCACCTGAGAACTTGCTAGAAATTTGGGTTCTCCATATCAGACCTGCTGTGTCAGAATCTGCATTTTAAAACCATCCCAAGTTTCAGAAACCTGAGTCTAGGTTATCTGGACCATTTGAGACCTGGAAATGTCAAGCCTGTTGAAGTTATACTATCTTTCTAGCTGTCAGAGAGCAGCAACCATTCCCCACTGTCTCAGGCCCAGAAATTAGGGTCAATAGCAAAGTGATGGGGTATGGAGAAACTCCTGAGGGGAAAAAAAAAGCTTTATATGAAATGTGATTTAATATGAAAATGAAGTGACTAAGAAGTCACCAAATTGGACTAAATTCATGTGAAAAGCACTGAATACATTTTCCACATCAGGAAGAATGGGAACTTAGATTCAAGAAACTAAACAGATTTTATAAAATTGTTTATGAGATTAACATAATATTTTACAAAGTAAATTTTGTTTGCTTATTTGCTTTTGACTGGGCATAGGTAACTCCAGAACTCATCCTTTTCAACTGTCGTATCAACAGAATACCAAGAGAAAGATTAGCTTGTATTTCTCCCCCTATATGTTCTTGCTAGGGCACAAAGCAGCAATTTCAATATTTCCCAGGGGACTGATGGACTGCTGGAGGTAAGAAAGCAGAAAACATAAGCTGCCGCCACTCTGTTCCTGTAAGGCTCTGGTAGAGATGTGTAAATGGGCAAAAGGAGCCTTTTAGGAAAATGGTGTTGGATGTTACGAGGATGATGCAGGAGGAGAGGAAATTGTCAAGTGTCTAGAGTGTCTATGGGAATTGGGGGCAGGAGTTGAAGGCGACTAGAGATGCCATTCTCTTGCCAGACTTCCCTTGAGGCCACATGTCCCTTCTGATAGGGATATAGCTGGCATGAATGGCGGTGCCTGTCTCCATACGGTGGAATATTCACTGTATTCATTTTGAGTGTTTCAGAGAGCAGACTTATATATAGCATTATCTCAATTCCAAATTCCCCTTCCATCTCAGTGCAATACTCATTAAGCTCTGAATAGAAGTCGATGAAGTTTGAATGACATTTTGAAAATTCATGAACAAAAAAATTCTTAGGGTCTTTTTTGTTTTTGCTTTTAGATTTTGTGGTAAATAATTAAGAAAGGACATATGATTATTGATGCCCTGAAAAAGGCTGAAAAAGAAAATGAAATATTCTGTGTATTCTATTAATTAGAGCCAAGAAGAAATGGGAGCAAGTAAACTTGGAGGTTGAGAGAAGAGAAAAATGAGAAAAGAGATAAGTGCCAGCCATCATCTGATTTACAATCAAAAATGAAAATTCAAAGAATGAGATATTCAAGTACTCAATACTATATACTGGATAGCCAAAGATGATAAAATGCAAATTCTGAAAATAAGATGCAGGAAGTACATTGTGCTCTTTCAAAACTGATAAAAATGCAAATTACAAACAGCTGCCTGTGTATTTATGTAGGTCTGGAATTTATTCAATGCATTACTACAACATTTAATAAAGTTTAAAAGCTTGAGAATTAGTCATTTTTTAGTCATAAACCAAGTTAGATTGCACAGATTTTGGAGTAAAATTATGCCTTTGATCTCTATTTTCCAACATTCTTAATGGAAGGAATTTCACATTTTCTTTATTGAGATTTTAAGCTGGGCCTTTAGCAATGATAGTATGCAAATTGTAAACAAATTCAGCTAAGCCCCATAGGGTTACAGTTTGGGGGTGGTGTGTACATTAGAGAAATTTCAAAAGAGTTACACTTTGCTGTGTGGTGAAACAAAGTTGATTTATTATGCAGAGCAGTTGCTGAACAATATCTTTTAATTGGTAACTACAAAATCTATCTGTCTCCTACATTCAAAACTGAAAAGTAATTATTTTGCTTCCATAAAACCAAAAATTATCATAATGAAGAAAAGGACGTGTAAAAAGTAGAGGAAAAAATGTGAGTTAACATGGTATCCCAAAAAACTTGATGAGGTTTTAAGACTTTAGCAACTCCAATGCTTACAAATGCAAAAGTGACTTCATTTGAAAGCTTATTTTCATTTCTTTTGCCACTTAAGTTTAAGATTTTGTATTTTGAATAATTGTTTTACTTAATTTTTAAAATTTCAGTTCAAAATTAACCATCTGCACAGTGAAACAAAAACTTAAATTTTATCCCTCAAACTTAAGAAGTATGAAATCTAAGGATTGCTTTCAAATGATGTACTTAAAAGTTTGTAGTGTCTATACTTCATAATTTCTTAAAGTTTAGAAGTTCACTAAGACTTTGTGATACACTTTATATTTACATGCCAATTGTGGCTATTGGTAGCCTCTTTACAAAATTTATTGGGGAATCAGTGTTCTTAGAAATATTTATTTTTTTAAAGAGAGGGACAAAGAGAGAGAGAGGAAATAATCAACTTTAATTTTTTATGTGGCCTTTGTTGCTCCAATACTTTGTCATGTACGTGGTGCTGGGGCTTGAACCCTTATCTTGCGCATGCCAGGCAAGTGCCATAACCGCAGAGCCACCGCTCTAACCCCAGAAATATTATATTTTTAAGAACATCTTATAAGATGTAATTCCAATTTTTGGAATAATGAACCCTAGTTTCTGGCTTCTAATAATGTTTTATATACTTTATTAACCTTGGATATATTAATTTTGTTTACATGTAGGTTAGATAGAAATCTAAACTGTACCAGCAAATTTGAGAGGGAGTTAAGAAAATAGCTGAGTTGAAAAGCTGCCTGAAAGGAAGCTGGTATGTGACATCATATAATCCTATTTAACAAACACATCTATGTCTTCTAAAACATCAAATATTGTTGAAGAAGGGTTTTAAAATGGCAATCCAAAATATCTTATTGAAGTATAGACACTCAGTGTATATCTTTACTGCATGTTCAATGCTAAAGAACCATAAAGAATGAGAAAAATCTGAAGGGAGGCCTGAATGTGATTGTGTACATGTCACCCCTGAAAAACTGAAATTTTTATTATGATAAACTTTGTCTAAAGGACTAAAAGACCAAGTAGAACATGGCATTAGCCAACTCTGTTTTTATATTCCTGATTAGGATAAAGATAATTGCTTAAAATGTGACTAAACTATTAACAAAGAAGTAACAGAACAGCAAATTTCAAAAGAAAAGATAGGAGATGACAAAATAGTCAACCAAAAAAAAAAAAAAAATTAGAAAGCTAGCAGAACCTGTTTGCTGACTCATGAGCATACAAACCGAGATTTTAAACTTAAGTTCCACAGTGCCAATGCTGGGCAGTTGATTTTTTGGCACATGCAACATTTTTGTTGTTGTTGTTAGGGACAGTGAAAGAGAAAGAATCCATTTTATTTTATTTAGTTTTCACATGGCTTTCTTTACTCCAGTGCTTGTGTATGTGGTCCTGGGGTTTGAACCCACATCCTTGAATATGCCAGGCAAGCACCATAACTGCTGAGCCCACTGCCCAATCCCCATGCAGAAGCTTTTGATGACTTTTCACTGGTGGTCTATGATTCCACTCTTTTCAAAATGCAGCAATGATTGAAAAAAGGAGTATTTATTAGATGCTTAGAATATTATGTTTCTTAGGGATGGGATAACAAACTCCAAAATGAGTGTTTTCCTTTTTTAATTTTTATTTTTAAAGAGAGGGGGACGACGAGAGAGAGAATCAATTTTTATTTAGATTTTCATGTGGCTTTTGTTGCTCTGACAGTTGTGTATGTGGTGCTGGGATTCAAACTCGTGTACCAGGCAAGTGCTGCAACTGTTGAGCCACCACTCCAGCTCCAAATGAGTGTCTTCTAGTTCTGGAGGCTGAAAGTCTGAAATCAAGGCATCAGCAGGGTTGGTTCCTTCTGAGGACTGTGAGAGGAGAATCTGATATGCTGTAGGCTGCCTGCCTTGGTTTGAGGAGGGGTTTTCCCCTGTACCTACTCCTCTTACCTTCCAGTGTGTGTGTGTGTGTGTGTGTGTCTGTGTGTGTGTGTCTGTGTTCCAGTTTCCCCTTTTATAAAGATATAAGGTATATTTGACTAGAGACCATCTTAATTACCTCATTTTAACTTGATTACCTCTGTAAGGACATTAACTCCAATTAAAATCCTGGGGATGAGGACTTCAACACACACATTTTGAGAAGGACTCACAGTGTGACTTCTGAACACTGTTAGAAATAATGGATGTGCAGTAAAACAAACACATGGTTGGAGGTGGGTGAGCATGACAGACTGTACACCTGCAGGAAGGTGCATTCTCCAAGGGATCCGGAAGCAAACACATGTGCCAGGAATCCCTGCATGTTTAGCTCCATTCTGATGGAATGCTGCCCTTCACTGTAATTGGAGGAGCTCAT
This sequence comes from Aplodontia rufa, assembly GCA_004027875.1. Lineage (NCBI taxonomy): Eukaryota > Metazoa > Chordata > Mammalia > Rodentia > Aplodontiidae > Aplodontia > Aplodontia rufa. The sequence continues at coordinate 147,730 of PVKS010000689.1, read as the reverse complement.
GGGTACAATCTACACAGTTGGCCAATATAAAATGGGGTGGGTACCAGAAGGGTTAGGCAAATACAGTAAGGAAGCAATAACAAGTGTAAGGACACACCTATAAGGGAATTTTAAACATGGCTTCCTTTTAGCCTAATGGTTCCCTGACTTAAGATGGCTTCAAACTTGTTACAGTAGGTATGCTTATTATTGTACTACAAATTTATAAAACAAATCTCACATAAATCATAAATCATAAATCTCTTGTATGATTCATATAAACTCTTTTCTTCTCATGTTCAACTGTGTGTAGCAGGATTATTTTGATTTGTAGCTGAAAGTTGTCTAGTGAGAGCTGTAAATCTCTGAATAGTATCTTCTATTCATCGAATTATAGTTGAAACCCCCAATACAACAATTAGTGGGATAATAATGATTAGTCCTTTCCATATCATTTTATCAGTAATATTTAGCTGCTTTGTAATCTTTATATAATTATTAACCTTTTATTATCATTGATATAATTGTCATGGATCATCAAAAGAACATTGATTTAAAACTTGTGATTATTTGACTCCTGGCTTTGAACTGGTTAGGATCTTCTGGAGGAATTCTAATTATATCTATACAAACATGGGATTCAAATGATCTTGGGGAAGAGAGATCCCCTTTTTCCCAGAGTACTGGGATTGATTTTTTTTTTTTGTCTTGAGAATGCCAGGGTGTATGAATAGCTAATTAAACAGGTTCCATTCCAACTGGCAGGTAAGGTCTTCCAGTAATGATCCCTCCTCCCACAATACCATCAGACACTGGATCAGGTTAAAACAAGCACTGTTTGACTAGATATCTCCTCACAGGATCAGCTTACCTTTCATCCAGATAAATTTCCCAAGGCGGCCAATTGCCCCCACCTCCTAGAGAGGCCTGAGGTGTAACTGGTTTGAAGGGAAGGAGGTTGGATGATCTTTGGATGCTCTTGCCTTGGGCACACTGCTTCTGAGCATAGCAATGAAAGGGTCTTGCAAGAGTTATCTCCCCAGGCTGTGCTTTCCTGAAGGAGGGATAGCATATAACTCATGCCCATAGGGTCTAAAGTCCAACCAGGAGGGAATGGAACCACTTGAACTTTCTGCACTCTGTTGCACAGCATAACATATGCTTTTATTTAACGTGCAAACAATATTTAATCCCTTTCAACCAGTGTTTGCCTTATTATGCCCGATTTCCAGGTTATGAAATTGTTGTAGGAGTTCCAGACGAGGCGAGCTCCCGAGGTCTCCATTCAGCCACGTAGTAGTAATGGTCGTTGAGTTTAGAACCTGCCCACCAGGGAAGGCGCGCGAGGGTCACCAGTTGCTCCCGGTCTTCTTCCCCCAGGGCCTCACCCTTCTTCCTTAAGCAGCTGCTCTCCAGGGAATGACGAGCTGGGCCTTCACGGGGCTCGCTGTTGTGACCCGGAGGAGGGGTGAGGAGAGACCGGCTTATGTATGTGTTTCTGGTTTCTTCTACTCTTTCCTGCCCTAGAACTGTTTGGGACTACCGACCTGCCAGGCACTTGCCAGATGCGCGAAATTTGTTGAAGAGAAACTTCAGGTGTCAGTGAGAAGAGAGTCAATTGGAATGAGAAGACTTGGCTTGGCGCCGCTTACTAAACAGGGCTTCCTGGAAGTCCTCCTCCCAGGCCGGTATGGGCTCAGCTTGCGGATCTGGAGGATGTGGGCAGTGTACTCCATGTGGCCAGCCCTGCCTGCCCCTGAGCTACCAGGGACTGAGGCTGGCACTTCGGCTTCACAAGGGGGCTGGCAGTAGCCACCTGGCTGGTTTTGATCGAATGAGATAAGTGCTATGTTTCTTTGTCTACCAATGCCTATCAAATGAAGATGATCATAAATCTACCCCAAGTGTTTGGAGATCAGAAGTGAAGGCGGGTGTAAAAGGGTTTTATAAACTGTGACATCTTACATAAATGTGGAAGTGTTCCTTTTACAATCAAACTAGCAAAAGCAGACACATGAAGAAAAAAGAATTTGTTGTAAATCTTTTACCTTTAGGGTAACCTTGGTAACATTATTAGGTTTTCAGAGATTAATTTCTCCACAACATATTGGACAATTATATTTGTGTATCCAAAATCATTGCTCCTGGTTATTTGGAGAACCATAGGGGAGTACCTGACAGGCACTGAATTTAATTACCAGAGATAGGTGGCTTAGGTTACAAAATGATCAACTTTAATGAGCTATGATTCCTACATCATCATGAACAGTCTTTTTTGTGTGAATATGGTGGAATGCGAATGGACGGAGGTCCATTGCCTTTCCCTGTTAGAAGTCAAAGCTCCCTTACTCATGTGTGGTGGATCCACCCTTGTTTTACAGTCCAGACTGCTGTCTCCGTCATGAGCATGACTTGATAATGTCTTTCCCAAGTAGGATCCAGGTTATTTTCCTTCCAAATCTGGATCAAGACAGGATCCCTTGGCTGATATGGATGTGCAGGGAATTTCAGAGGTGGTGTCTGCACCAGGAAGCCTTATAATCTCAGAGACAAGGTAGAAGTGAGAACTGATGTATAATTTTTAAGAAATTGAAATGTTCAAAGATGGGGAATTACATGGGGATGGATAAGCCTATATCTTTTTGAGGAGGTGGCGCCCTTGACAAATAATATAATATATATTCATATCTAAAATATGAATCAAACAAAAACCAAGAGAGCTTCTGGACTTTGGGAGGGTGACCCTGACTTCCCTGAAGAGCACATTCCTTTTTCTTTTCCCAGGTGTTCATAGGCTCACCTTGACCCTTTTTAGAATTTTTTAAGTTGCGGAGGCTGATCTCAAACTTAACAATCTTCCTGTTACAGCCTTTTGAATCACTGGGTTTTACAGTCATGTGTCATCATGCCTAGGCCTAAATTCTAGATTAGTAGAACCCTAAAAGACTGCTCAGAGGCTCTTATCTTCTGATCTTGCTTCTTCACTCATCTGGCTCTTTCTGCCCTATATCTTCCCTTACTCATTGTCCTTAGAGGAGTTTGTACAGGGGTCTACTAGCCCTTTTCCTCTAGAGTCAAAGGAAGGGACTTATCCCAGGAAGCAGTAAACTGTAAGTCTCAGTCCTACCTTGGGTAAGAAATAGTGCCCTTCTTAGGGACTGACTGTCAGGGAAGAGCAGAAATCTCTGGCTTAGATGCAGCTCCTACAGTTTTGCTCTGCAGCTGCATGAATGATATTCCATCAGCTTTTGCCTTTTATTGAAATACCCTTTCCCCTGGTTCCATAGCACATTCATTACCCTTTAAAGTATATTTAAATTTTTACTGCAATTGTAAAACATATATACATAAAGTTTTGCATTATAACTAATTAACAGGTTACCAGTATCCAGTCACAAAATATCAAATGACACAAATAGATCCTCAACCAACTTTATTATTCCCATGTAAATCTGAGAGAGATTGTTAAACTCATGTTCTCCAAACTAATAAAGTACTTTTTCAAGCCTTACATCTAAAGACTTGTGTACCTAGAGGACACAAATGCATTCAATACACACATAAAAAAAAACGCAGTAAGTATATTAACTAAGTTTAACTCTTAAAGAAAAATTTAGAAACCATAATGTCATAGGTCTGTATAGATTATCAATATTGACAAGAATCAAAGCATTACTTTTGATTTCTTAGGTTATTTAATTCTTAAGTTAGGAAAAAAGTGTTTATGATCAGAAATAGACTTATTATCTGGTGTAAAAATACATCTTAACTATATAACAATTAACTGTTTATGTAGTTAAAGCAAACAGACATAAGCCAGGCCTGGAAATGGCAGTGTAGCCCTCCCATATAAAATACAATGAATAAAAGAGAGCACTTACTCATTTCTTATCTGTAGTCCTACATAAACTTTTATTTTACAGACTTACGTAACACTTAAGGCTTAGATATTTAGTTCTTAAATGTATTTTCTAATTACATATTTTAAGGTATCTGCTATATTGTAATAAACCCAAATGAATAGTTGTTGTTTTAACTAGAGTTGTACAGACTAACTTCTTTAAGATCCACTTTTTTTTAATACTGAGTTGAGTAATTTTATGTGTATAGTGCAACAATATGCTGTGCATTTGATCATAAACCATAGTTATATCCACATTGCCCACACTCCAGTCTCTGGATTCTTCTATGTTATATCCCTAACAAATATAGTTGACTATATATTTGTGTAAGTTTGTGAATTTTACAAAATTAAATGATTGCTTACCTAATATTTGATTTTTCGGGGGGGGGGGTAAAACGTATGCTACATTATTGAATGTCTTCTAAAAGTGCTCTCCCTGTCTTCTGTCTCTCATTACTTTACCTCTTCTTCCCCCTCCCCACCTACATGTCTATGGTTCCCCTAGATTTTGTGTTGCTATGCCCTTAGTGAGTTCAATACATGAGTTTGACTACCTTTCACCCAAGCCTGTGTTTAGCTTCAGATTCCACCAATGAATGAAATCATTCGAGCCTTGACTGATTTTGGCTAACTTCACTCATCATGATTTCTTCCATTGCCATTCATTTACCTGAAAAGGCTGCAATATCATTGTTTCTAATAGCTGAGTAGAACTCCAATATTCCAATGTCTATATATAAATATATATTTATCACAGGTTTTGGATCCATTCATTGAGTGAAGGTCATGTGGGTTGGTTCCATAATTTAGCTATTGTAAATTGAGCTGCTATGAATATTGATTTTGCTATGTTACTATAATGTGCTGATTCTAACTGGGAAATACCCAGAAGAGGAATAGCTGGGTTGTAAGGTGGGATCCATCCCTAATTTGAGGAGTCTCCACACTGCTTTCCAGAGCAGTTGTACCAGTCTGCAGGCCAACCAACAATGTGCCTAGTGCTCCTATCTTCCCACATCCAGTGTCTGTTAGTGTTTATAGTCTTCAACTTTGCCAGCGTGACTGGAGAGAGGTGAAATGTTAATCAGAGAAATGCAAATCTAAACTACATTACTAGTGATTTAGAACACTTTCTCATGTATTCATTGGCTTGCTCAGTGTCCTCTCTTGAGAAGTTTAATTCTTTTGCCCATTTATTGATTGGATGATTAGTGTTTTGATTTGAAATTTTTTGAGTACTTTGTAAATTTTGGATATTAGTCCTTTATTGGAGGGATCACAGGCCATGATTATCACCCATTCTGTAGGTTGTCTGACAATTTTTTTTTTTAAAGAAAGAGGGACAGTGAGAGACAGAATGATAGAATCAATTTTATTAGTTTTTTCATATGACTTTCGTTGCTCAGACACTTAGTTGTGTATGTGCTGCTGGGGTTTGAACCTGGGTCCTCGTGCATGCTAGGAAAGCACAGAAGCCACTGAGGCACCACTCTAGCCTGTCTCTTGACAATTTTGACTAACTCCTCGACTGAGCAGAAGCTTTTTAGTTTAATGGCATCCTACTGATTGATTTTTGACTTTAACTCTTTCAATTTAGGAGTCTTGTTGAGAAAGTCTTCACCTTCTCCCAAATGCTGGATTGTTGGTCCTAATTTGTCTTGTAGCAAGTGTGTGGTAGCTGATTTAATTCCTACTTCCTGGATCCATTTCAATTTGAGTTTTGTGCAAACTGAATCTAATTTCAATTTCCTGCAAATTCCTGTCTAGTTTGTCCAGCACCATTTGTTGAATAAGCTGTCATTCCTCCATGTAATATTTTGACCCCCTTTGTCAAAGATCAGATGTTTAAAGATTTGTGTCATAGATTTGTGTCTCAGAGTCTTCTATTCTATTCCATTGCTCTTCATTCCTATTTTGATACCAGTACCATGCTGTTTTTTTTTTAAATACAGCTCTATAGCATATTTTTATATCTGGTATTGTGAATTCACCTATTTCATCTTTCTTGCTTAGTAATGTTTTGTCACTTCTGTGTTTCTTGTTGTTCCAAATGAATCTGAGAGTTGCTTTTTCTATATCTTTTAAAGAATGACATTGGCATTTTGAATGGGGATTGCATTGCACTTTTGGCAGGATTGCCATTTTAATTATATTAATTCTGCCTAACCAAGAGCATGGAATTACTTCACATCTTCTCAGGTCTTCTTCCCTTTCTGTCTTCAATATTTGATAATTATCATTTTAGAGGTTGTTACTTCCCTTGTTAGATGAATTCCCAAGGATTTTATTCTTTTAATAACAGGGGAATGGGATTGATTTCCTGATTTCTTCTTCTAAACTTTGTTTAGTTTTTCATCTGGTTTTCGTTGCTCCAACACTTTGTTGTGTATGTGGTACTGGGGTTTGAACTCTGGTCCTCATGCGTGCCAGGCAAGTGCTGTAACCACAGAGCTACCACTCTAGCCCAATTAGGGGCCATTTGAAATGTAAATGTAATTCTCTGAGCCAAATTTACCAGGAAGATGGCGGTGGGGTTGGGCCCAAATTAAGATAAATCCTGGAAACCTAAAATCTTAAATTCTTCCCATCCTTCTTTTACCCATTTACCAGTTTATAAAAACAAATTTAATATACCCAAATACATGCTACCTTATGGAATTCAAGAAACCAATAGTACTTAAACATCAACTGCAAAGTCTAAATTAAGTATTTTAAGTTTGCAGATTATTTAGAAGTCTCCTTTAGCAAGCTCATTTAGGAAGATTAATCCCATTTATGTAAAACCTGGAATTGAAGCAATTAATTTCTCTTTTTTCCCTTGGTACCAGGAATATGGCAGATTTTAATATATTGTCACATAGAAAAATATGTGTGATATTGATTTTAAACATTTTTACTCTTATGGTTCACTAACCAATTAAAATTGAACCTCTTTCTATATGACTTAGTCATACGAACTAAAAGTGATTTGTGTTCATTTTAAAAAAAATTCATGAGTGCTCATTTATAAGCCAATTTGGTACCATGTTGACAACATATAACACACATGCACACAAACATACAATCCAGGAAACAAAGATTTTTAGAACCTTTCCTTGAATAATAGACCTTTGAGTAGAAACAGCAGGAATAACAGATAAAGGATGCATGTTTGTGTCCCAAGGCAGAATGCAGATAAATTGCAGATCAATCCCCTCCTGTTATTTAGCATGCAATAGGAGCTCAGATTTAAAAGTGGCAACTTTTTTTTCCCTTCTAGTCTCATATTGGTTTACGCCCCAGCTTATGCGTCCACAAGGCAGCTACAGCGAGGGAATAGAAAAAGTTGCCATTCTTACCATGCTTGGTAATGACTCATAAGGCTCAACCTCAGGGCCATGACAGTAAAAGAAAGAAAGCATGGTTACATAAAAAAATTATACTGTAGTGAAGAAATTCTTTTTATGGTACTGTATTTAAAATATAACTTACTTTGTGTAAACCTAATTAATTCAACAAATGTTAAAGGGTCACCCTCTGAGGTCATGCCCACTGCTAGATATTGCGGAGATAACAGTTGACAACTTAGCTTGACATTGAGTAGTCACAGATTTCTTAAAACTTTTCTTGCTGTTTGCATTCTTCACTGAACAGGTTTACAGCACTGCGCGACGTGGCAGCCAGCCTGACACAGGCACTCCTGTGGGATGGGGGATGGATTGCTAATGGCAATTTGCTAAATACTGAGAAGCAGTTCTCTGCTTCAAAGCAGAAAAACTGTTTATGTGTTCCCCAGGAAGATGTGTCTGAGAATACTAGTTTTAGAGTGAACTTTTTTACTTGTCATGCACATGAAAAATTACCAGAAATCACTCATGTGAGCCAGAGAGCAAACCCCCTACTCACTCTTTCCAAATCTACTGACTTGGGACCTTTATCAGAATCTATTGACTCCTGGCCTCTATCAGAAAAACCAACACCCTACTGAAACTCCCATTTTAACTAGAAAATTCCTATCTTGGCTCCTTCTGCCTTCATTTCTTCTATATCTACCCCAGGCTGAAAGTGGCAGATGGGTCCCAGACTCTATTGGGCCCTCCTCTGCAGATTTCTCCAGAATAAAGCTGTATTACTGTTGAGCTGCCAGTCTCCTTTTTCTTTATTTCACATCTTTCTTTACATAATGATGATGCTGGTGATGTCGATGTTGGGTTTGTGTCCACCTGGAGTCGAAGAATGAAACTGAGGGACACTGAGGCAAGTGTAGTAGACGGATTTTATAGAAAGTAAAGCATAGGGAAAAGAGCAGACTTCCCCCAGAGTGGGGAAGGGGACAGAACTGATGAAGCAGTGAAGTTTGCCCTTTTTATATGATGTCCTCTCCTCGATTGGTCACTGCTTCCCTGCCCCTGTACCTAGGACACAGGTGCAGGGAATTCTGGTCCAGTCTTTGGTCCATGCCTTAGGTTCCAAGAGAAAGAATATGGTTCCTTCCTTAGCAGCAGGGAGTGTCTGCATCTGGGCCTACCTTGTCAGACCCTTATTAACACTGGGGGATGTCTTTGCCCTCTCAGGAAAGATGACCATCAGTTAATTTTCTCCGTATCAACCCACATTGTTCTGCCTATCCTGACTGCCTAACTTTTTCCTGCCTCAGTGGTGCCAAAACTTGGTATGGGAAGATGGAGCTCCCTCCCATTCTCCCTCCACTTCTGCCTTACTCCTCTATCCCTTTTTACTTCCCTTTCATACAAGATGTGAGAATCAGAACCCCCTTCCAAGTTTGCTACAGCTAACATTTAGCTGTAGAAAAAATCAACCCCCTCCTGGGGTGAGATTTCTCCAAACTTATTGCTCCTCGAATGGAGCAAGAGCTTCTCTGAGCTCTTTATTGGCGTCTTCTGGAAACCTCATTCTTGTCTCTCCTCTCTTTCTGTCTGCCTAGACCTCCAGATTACAGACTTACTCTTCATTTTGTTCCCACATGCAATACTGGTCATACGGATCATGTTGCTGGAGAGGTAAGACTCTGGGTCTTTTGCAGAGATAATCTGATAGAGACTCTCATTTCCAGACCCTGGTGGTCCTCACCTTGAGATCAGAGTTGGTGATGCCCACTCACTCCCAAATGGTCCTGGTCTGCCACCAGGTGGCAAGGAGTAAATGAAAGACACTTTATGTTCTCCTATCGCCTCTGTCACACCTCTCCATTACTCAGTGGCCAAAATTCAGAATTCAGAACCTTTGATCCAAAAATACTAACAGATCTTGATAACTTCCTACAACAAAATGGCAAATGGACTGAACTGGGACCTGTGTTTCAAGGTTCCTACAGAGAGTGGCTCCTCTGGGCCTTCCCTTCACCTCAACTGTGTCTCTCTCCCTCTTTCTCTCTCTCTCCCTCTAGAAGCTCCAGTAAGGACCATCCACATTGCTGGACATCACATCCAACACCAGCCATTGCTTATTGGGTGAGTGACTCCCTCTGACTCTTTCAGATTCCAGGAATCCCTGCCAGTTTTTCTGGTTTCTCTCTTTGGGGATACTGTTCCCTGAGGATACTATCCTCCCCCAAAATCCTAGCACTAGGTAAGAGAAATCCTGACCACCACTGGGTGGTTTTCAAATTGCATTCTTTGGGGATTCCCAAGATTGCCTGCTGTTTCATTGGTCATTCTGGACGTGATCTTAGAGAAACCAATTTCCTGCATGGACACACATCGATTTTGGTCTTTCTCTTTGCCAGTGTCCCTGGGGACCCTCCTCAATCTATTTCATCCAATGTGGGCCAAGCCTCATTAAAACTTCCATGACACACCCCCTTTGGGTGCCTTCCCAACTAAACCCTGCAGATCTAAGATATAGTTGAAAGATTGGTGTTCTGTAATATTGCTTGGCCCCAATATAAGCTGGACAATAACAGTCACTGGACTGAAAATGGCACATTTGACTCAAATTCTCAGAAATCTTCAACTTTCCATTGCAACGGCAAATTGTCCAAGGATTTTTATATCCAGGCCTCTGCTCCAGGCTTAGCACGACAGACCTTTTGCTCTGCTCATACTACTAAATTATTCACATTCTTCTCCTCAATGTGAAATCCTCGGGGAATCCCTCTTTTGGGAGTCCTTCCTCTTTGGGAATTCTGCTTGCTTTCTGTTACTCTAAAATTGATCACTTTTCTCTGTCTGATCCCATGTTTATGGATCTCATTCCCCAAAGTAGCAAGAATCTACCCATCCTCCTTCCCAGTTATGTTTACAGGATTTCACTGGGGATCTATGAAAGGATGAGTATAATGTTAGAAATCCCTGTGGGGTAGTTAAACAGCTTTAATCTCACGCTCTGTCCTTGGCTTTGTAGATCTAGAGTGAGGCCTGAGAAATCTCATTTCTAGCAAGTTTCCAGGTGATATTGATGCTGATCGTTGGGGTACACAGCTTTTAGAACTAATAGCATTAGTAGAACAGTTGTGATGTTTAATTTGGAGAGGCAAGATAATAATCATGGTAACTTTTTCTTTGCCACTTTATAAACGCTATTCATAGTTTTTAAATTTTTGGTCATTGTGAAACTTCTAGTTCACTCCTGTCTTTAGCTCAGATTCCTGGCAAACAGTTTGAGATGAGATAAAAACTTATTTTATTATCAGAGAAAGTCCCACTGAAGGAATAGAAGGGTGATACAGAGCACGAGTAAGAGCAAATACAAGGTGGTGTATAAGGTTGATGTCCAGGGCAACTGGGTGCTTAAGCACAGAGCTGTTTTCAGTGTATTTCTCAGGGCTGTCCATTAGGGGGGATGAGCTCAGAGAAATGATTCTGCCAACTTTTGCATCCCCTATGAGTGTGATCCCTTATGCTCATTGCACATGAATGAATGGCAAGTATGTTCTGCAATGACTGAGGAAACTGTCTCCAAGAAAGTGCTGGGATCATAGGTGAGAAGTACATTTTAGAGCCTTGAGGAAGTAACATAAGCTTATGCCCACCTGAACTCAATTAGAGCCACATCGAAGTTGGGGTAAAACAAGACCCCAATGTTGGGAGAGAACAGCAAAAACTGAAGTTAGCATAAGAAGCCTATTATTTTGTCATGCACGATGACAATGAGACCTATATGATACTTGGCTTTCCTTTACAGCTGGCATCTAGAACACAATATGTATGATTGATGAACAGCCACTTAGGGTGGGACTTGACTACTGTAAAGGACAAAGGAGCTCTCATTTCTCTTTGTGCTTTTTCTTAGTGTATAAACTGTCTTTCTCTCCCTTTCTCTGCAGAAATGTCTCTTCCATATATAAACTCTGGTGCTCAGGCTACTCCCAACTACTCTATGTCTTACTGATCCTCTCTCTCTTAAGTCCCTAACCCCATGTGCAGCTCCACTGGTTGTATTGCACACCTAAATACATGTATTTTGTTTAGTCTTGTTTTGTTTACCTAGAGTTTTTTTTTAAACCTGCTATCTGTTTTTCCTGCTGTCATTATTTAGAGGGCAATTAAAAGCTCTAAAATCTGTTTCCTTTCTGTTTTTATGTATATTTGTGTGCACTTGCGTATGTTGTGTCTGTCATGTCTACATGTGTGTTTTTTGTCCACATGGTACCAAAATTGGCATATAGATGAATGATTGCTCATAAATTAAAATCAACTTTTAGTTCATGTGACTTAAATTGTTTCAACAGCACAAGGTTTGTAAAAGACAAATCTCAAATAATTTGTGTTTGGGTTGCCTGTAGCTAGCACAATCAAAGGTTATTTTAGGTTCTTTTCTAAGGTCAAATGTTGATGCAATGAGATAGGAATCTCTATTTAACAAAATGTTTCTTAAAACATTGACCTGCTCTTATCTGTCAAGACAATCCTTGGTGTCAGGTTTTATTGTTAGGGACAACTCTGGTGAAATAAACAACTGTTATTTTGGATTATTACTATATACTATGTATTCTAATTTCTGCTTCAACAGTTAATCTTGGTTAATATAAGGATATCTATATAATTGTGTTGGTATTACTGGCTTCTTTGTATATTAGGTGTGTTCATGCCCTCCAGGTACACAACTCTTTTGAAGTTTGAAACTTCAGAGGGCACTTTACCAAGTTGATGTTTCCAGAATATAGATGTCTAGAGCAGTACTCTCTGGAGACTGGTTTAGAAACAACAAAAGAGATTGGAAATTTGTCATTTAATGTTTTGTGATTAGATATCACATTATAATCTATAATAAGGAAGGTTGTTTGCTTGAAGGTTGACAATGTGGAAACTTGTATAGGTTTGAATAGGGTGCTGCCTTGCCTGAGATAAGTCTCTGCCTCACACCTTATTCCATACTAGGATGATTCAAAAGTAGGCTAAACTTTAGCTCATTTAAGGTATTTTAGAAGGATAGATTTACAGATCTTCATAGAGGCAAAGACATTAATGTTAAAGAAAATTTTTTCTTGATTTACAGCTATTATACAAGCTAAATGTTTTGGGGTTAATTCCATTTTGTATTTTCCTTATTAACTTTATAACTGTTGTCTGTTAATGTTTTGCAAAAGCAGTAATTCTAACAGAAAAATCTGAGTTAATGACATGCCATTACCTACAGGACAGATAAGATATAATATTAATTTCTAGTAGTGTTACTGACTCTAATTAAACAAAAGGGAGAACTGTAAAACTTTACAGATTAAAGTTATAGCCCAGTATTCCCACTTTAAGACTGGTGAAACTGGCCTGATGGATGTTTAAAACCAAAACTTGGAAGACTAAAGTCAATGAAGTAAATGGGCCAAGGAAAAACAGCCAATATTTTGGCACTGGCTTTAAGGTCAGCCAGGACCCAGAGAACTAACCATAAGACAACCTCTTGCCTTGAACCCTGATGAGTCATGTGACCTCTCTATCAGGGTGATCTTGAGGACTCCAGAGAAAGCCAACTAGTGCACATTCTGCAAAGAGGATCCCTGATGCTTCCAAGGGAGTCGACATGTGGTCAGCAAGACCCTGACATATCCTGGGCAGATGTTACCACTGGTGGAGGGAACAATAAAGGAGACAAGAGGCTTCTCACATGTCCCCAAGAGTGGCCTCCTAAGGAATCTCAGCTGACCCTAATAGGCAAAAGGAAAATTTTGACCAACTTGGTCTTAAACACCTGGCAGGAGAGTTATACCCAAAATGCAGCCATTTTGGGTATTAAATGTGGACATTTAAGAAGAAACAATGTTTCTTTTAATGTAACTCAAAATGTATGTTAGTGTCAGTCCCACCACAGATAAAGGGTTCTAATATTTATACCTCAGATCAATCTAAAAGATATCATGTGGCACATAAAAGCCCTAACTAACTTTACCAAGAGGGTCATAAGTGACACAACCATAGGGATAATGCTGCTAAAACAGTTAATGCCAATAAAAAGGCATATTACAGAAATCTGATGGCATTTCCTAAATCAAAAGGGATAGCTTTGCCATTTTAAAAATAAAATGTGTTCCTAGCAACTCTACTAAGATTTCTAAAGCTGTGAATGGCCTCCACTCACAAGTAAATTACATATCAGACCATACCATAAGCTCTAATAAGTTACTATATTTTGGTCTTCCAAGGCTGGCTGATAACACTGATTGTTTGCTACTAATTGCTTGCAAATAAAAATGTTCTGTTGTATCATTTATTGTTCTGGCATGATCCCTCCCCCATGTATACCATGTCCAGTCACCTGCTATCTGCCACCATGATGGACCTCCAGACTGCCCTGATGCACAAGATACCTAGAGTTCATTAAGTGATAAATGGTCATAGAAATATGACCCTCTGTGCAGCTGCCTCCTGACTTCTACCGAGATCCTACAGATAGATCCTTTGGAGAGTTTCCCTGACTGCCACAGCCAATGCCCCACTGTCAGCACAAAGAAGCCAGAATGCTCATCGCCCTCTACCCCCCAGCAACAGTTAAGGACCTCTTCAGAGGAAAATTGAGGCAGGCGATAAATTATCTGTAGGCAGACAGAAATGGGGAACTGAGAGAATGGGATCTCACCACCCCAGACTAAAACAATTTTGTTTTTGGCTGCCTGAATGGAAGGCCCTACTCACACACAGTTGTCCAACCCCTATTCTTGGCAGGAACACCCTAACCAAATTCAATGCCTCTATTCACTTTAATACCCACTTTAATCTCCTACATTCCTTTATCCTCGTATGCCAACCAGAAGCCTTTCCTTCTCCTCTAGCATCCTTGTCAGCTGTCCTCCCTGAGATGTCAGCCACAGTGTGGGATATCTCCATACCCACTGTGTCCACCCACCACACTCCCTTCAAAATTCCCCTATAAGACCCTGCCTCCAGTTGAAGCAAGTTATCATCTATCAGGTCTCTGGCTGCTTCAATTATAACCAGAGAATCTTCTTCCTAGGCAGACTTAATACTTCTGTCTTTTTATCCACTAACTGAATAAAAATTTGATATTGAACCAACTTCTTATATTCCTTTAGAGTATGGAATGATGGATATGGAAAATTATCAGAAATCACTCATGTGAGCCAGATAGCAAAGCCACTACTAACTGTCTCAAAATCTACTGATTTGGGCCCTTATCAGAATCTATTGACCCTTGGCCCTTATCAGAAAAGTCATACCCTACAAAACTTCCATTTTAACCAGAAAACTCCCACTTTGGGCCCCTCCTCCTTCATTCCCTCTATATCTACCCTATCTACCCTAGGCTGTAAGAAGCAGGTGGGTCCCCGAGTCCACTGGGCCACCTCCTGCAGGTTTCTCCTGAATAAATCTGTGTTACTGTTGAGATGCCACACTCCTATTTCCTTCATTTCACCTCTTTCTTTACAACTTGGACATACACTTGCATTTCATTATACAGTTATATTACACATAGTATTTAGCGTAGTTCTTCACCCATTAAGCTTAGTGTGTTTTCAAGAATGTCTTTTCTTCTTTGTATGCCTTGTACCTGACACATAAGCACTTAATACTTCTTGCAGAACATAGCACCTTTCTCTGAGATTTCTTTCCATTGATCTAAATGGTATAGGTTTTAGACCAGGAATGCAAGACCATTGTCATGAACCTTGTATTTTGGGAGACTTCTTTTAGCCAAGGATTCCACAGCGTCATGGAGATGTGCTCCTCATTCTAGGGCTTTAGTGTCTGGGAGACTGGAAGGAGAGAGAGAAAGAATGACAGGGAAACAGAGATGAAAACTGCATAGATAGATTGGTAGGTGTTTGGATATATAGATGGGTAGGTAGGTAGATATATAGATAGAAAGACATACAGAGAGATACATAGGAAGATAGATAGATCTTAGTGACTGATACCTGATAACTACCCAGTAAGTTTTAGCTTCTATGAAAATATAATTATTTGTAAGGAATAAAAATATGAGGCTTTCATTTCTGACAGAATGGAAGTTATCCATTCAGAAAATTTATTTCTGGAAAATATACCCCAATACTCCTTTTTTTGGTGGGGGAAATGACATAAAACAAAAGCATCCTTTCTAGTGCATATGGGAAGGGGTAGGATTTCCTTAGAGGCCAGAATGAACTGGAAATCCAGAGGGGTAAGGAAGCATTAACACTCATGTTTGCCCTGAGGTTCTACAAATCTCTGCCCTAGGGTTTAAACTTAAGTGGTCCACAAATGGGGAAATAAGAGACAAAGTCTAGGACAATGAAAAGGATGCAGGTATTATTTAGACCTCACAAAGTCCAGGATAATGAGCAAGAAAGGATAGAACTATGAAAAGAACCCTTGCCTATGGACAGAGACAGTGTTAATATACATATCTTTTTTCTTAACATTTCTAAAGATTCAACTTTTTTCTTCAGCTGAAATTGAGATTTGAATCCACATTATTATACTGTCCTAACAAATTTTAAGTCAAAAATTTTGTATAAAGTTTCCCAAATTATAGTGACACACGTACCTGGATGAAACAAAGAGAAATTATTTCTGGGCTCTGGAATTTCAACTGAGAACTCAAGGAATCACCATTATAATGTTCCAAGCAACACATAAAGCAAAACAAGCAAATAAAAACATGTAGAAACAGCCACTTAACCACAGATGATAGAATGAGACATGCAAAAAATATTTAAAAGTGTAAAGAATGAATCCAAAATAGAGTTAAAAAGCTATCGGTGTTGAATAGAGATATTTAAAAAGGAGCTAGAGAATATGTAAAAGTGAAAATAAGATACTGAAGGTAGAATAACAATGGATTGGGTAAAGAAACATTAGAGTCTTGTTGAATAGAATGTATATTGATGGGTGTGTTTGAACACATTATCCACAGTGCAGTATAGAGAAACTAAAACATTGAAAATATAAAAAAGGTAAAGAGATGGGGAATAGTGTCAACTTGTGTTATCCACAGCAGACAATAGAGAAAGTAAAACAGACTAAAAGAAAGGTTGAAAAATTTCCAGTTGTTGAAAAACACCACCCTTACATTCAAGAATCCATTGGATTAAAAAAAGAAAAACAAAAACCAACTCATGCGTATGCCCTTCATCTTTAAATTGCAGTATAACAAAAAAATGTCATAGTCAGAGAACAGACAGTTTACCTACAAAGGAAGAAATATTATGCTGATATTTGAGCTCTAAAGAGCAACAAAGCCAGATGACTGCAGAATTATCAGTGCACTAAAAGAAAATAATTATCAGTTCAGAAAAAAGTCTAGTTATTTTACAAGAATTTGTGAGAAATAAAACCTCAAACAAAGCAGATTTCTTTTCTGCTATGATTACTAAAATGTGTCTTATGAAGAATATTATTCAGGAGAAAGGAAAGTGATTTACAAAAATATTGTGAGGGGCATAGAAAATGGGAATCAAAGAATGTGATGAACCTTGTGTTTAATTTAAGAAAACGGGGATCAAACATGGTGACTACCCCACCACCAGTAACCCCGAGACGTTCCTGAGTAATACTTGACGCTGCAGGGGTGGGAGGTGGTATCCAACGGTGGGACCAGGCTCTCAATGTGTGTGATCATTACTCTCCCCCATTTTTTTTTTAAACACCAAAGGAAAAGAGCTTTGCATTAACAAATCTAAACAACAAGTTTGTTGCACCTGCTCAATTGGCTCCACAGCTGGGGGATGGGCAGCTACCCTGGAGGGGAGGAAATGGCACAAGTATTCTAACCTGGTCTCAGTGGGCAATGCCTTCTAACCCAGGTGCTCACAGTTTGCAACAGCTGACTCTCAAGCTCTGGGATTTAATTGCTCCCAGCAGTTCTTGGGGCCTCTGAAGATCATAAGACATCCAGAATGGGTCATCAGTGATCTCGGGGAATCGAGTTTCAGTCTGGTCACTCTCCTTGGAACAGTCACAGTCCCACACATCTACATTAGGATCTACTACAGCTTCTGGGTCCCCAGCTCAAGAAGATCAGGAGTGTGGTCAGGCAGAAAATAATCAGCCCAGGAGTACATCTCAGGGGGTGCTGAACTCTATTTTCCCAAGAAGTGGGAGAGGGCAGGATCTTCTACCCCTCTGCAACAGAAAATTTTGAGGAGATCCTCAAAGAAAAATCAGGCCACCAGAGATTACCAAACTGCTCAATTGGGAAGAGTCCCCAGCTAGATGGCAGATATGAACACATTCCCCCACAGTACACACTGATCTAGGGAGCAAAAAATCAGAATGTTCCCAACTAGTTGTTTTATTTTATTTTATTTTATTTTTTAAATGGAGATCCTGCTGCCATCTAATATTTTTAACTTGCTTGACTTTTAAGTTAATTTAAAAAATTTTTAATCCTGTTTTGCTTTATGGTTATTATTGAATTTGGTGTTCATGGATGTACATATTTTTCTGTGTGTATGTATTGGTGGTTGGCTTCTACTGTCTGTGTCTTCTTGGACTTGACTGCTGTCTCTATAGCATTGGACTCCAACCATGAAAACACTTCATGATAGCAAAATAGCCCTCAGTCTCCTTTGGGTGAAGAGAACCAAGTGCCATATAACCTCTTCTTCCCCTGTACTCTGGCAATTCTTAAATATAAGCTGTTCTCTCTCATCCTCACCCAAAGTCTTTATCCCACCAACATTCAATTTGTATGTTTTCCTTATTCCTAATCGAATAGCCTACTCCTCCCTAACCCCTTGGTTCCTCTTTATTCTAAGTCAGGTGTTCCAATCTACCTCCCCAACTCACCTCCTTGGCTTTCTAGTCATTTCTTCTCCCTACTTACAGAGGCCCTGCTAACTGAAGAAAGGGAAATTCTTCAAAACAGGTGCTTGCTATCATAATATATCATAAGAGCTCTCCCAAAGAAAACTACCCTATAGGTGCTAATCATCATCATATCTGTTTTAGTTGAAACTGTCTAGCACATGCACCTATAGGCTCTCAAGTCCTCATTGATTCAATTGACACCTATAGGTCTGAGCTGACCAAGTAGCACCCCATCCCAACAAAGCAAAACCATAAGCAGCTCCAATTACCCCTACAAGAGTAATATGGTCAGTCTTCAAGACACACCCCCCGTTTCTGAAAATGAGGAAAAGGGGAAATAACTCCCCTCCTCAACCTCACAGTTCTCCACCCAAGGACTCCATGGTCAGGGCCCAGGATGAACAACCAAAGAAATTGTATCAACTTTATGATTAGTAACTCAATCAAAGAGTTGAAAGAAAAATTAAGGAAAGAGATCAGAGAACAATTTCAAGTGATGAGAGACAACTTTTGTAAGGAAATAAGAGAGCAATTCCATGAGATGAAAGATCAGCTTTACAAAGAATTAGATCCCCTGAAAAGAGATAGCAGAGCTGTCAGAATTGAAAAACTTGGTTAACCAAATCAAGTCTTCACTGGAAGGTACAAACATCAGAGTTAACTCCACTGAAAATAAAACTTCAGCTCTTGAAGAATGTACATCAGATAATGAAGATAGGCTAAGCAATGTCAAGTTCAAGGAGGACAGACAAGAGAAGAAACTTACAATAAATGACCAGAACTTCCAAATATTTGATGACATGAGGAGAAATAACCTGAGAGTCACTGGACTGGATGAAAACTCCAAATAGCAAACAAGAGGCATTAAGAATCTTTTAAGCGAAATCATAAAGGAGAACTTCTCTCACATTCGAATTGACCCATAATATCATATCTGAGAGGCTTATAGAACACCAAACTGGCCTAATCAAATGAGAAATTCATCAAGACATATCATACAAAATGAATAACAGAAAAATTAAAGCGAATTCTAAAAGCAGCTAGAGAAAAGCCCCAAATCACATTCAGAGGCAAAACAATTAGGATCACTATGAATTTTTCAGATCAAACAATGAAGGCCAGAACAGCTTGGAATAATATTTTTCAAGCCTTGAATGATAACAATTTTTAGCCAAAAACAGTATACCCTGCAACACTCAGCTTTAAATGTGACGAGGAAATTAAATACTTCAATGATAAACTCAAGTTAGCAAGATACATGAACACAAATCCTGCACTACAAAATATTCTCAAGGATATTCTTCACTCAGAAGAAAATGCTAATAAAACCCTAAACCCTTAAACAAGGACTAGTCAATAACCACATTACATACCAATAGATTCCCAAGATGACTCAAAACTCTGTAATAGTCACAAAGTTTGAGACTCAGTTTCCCATATCTATTCTAACTCTGAATGTGAATGGTCTCAATTCCCCAATTAAAAGACACAGATTGGCTCACTGGATCAAAAAACAAACCCAACAATATGTTGTCTACAGTAGACACACTTAACACTCAAAAATAGCCACAGACTGAAAGTGAAAGGTTGGCAAAATGTCTACCAGGCCTGTGACCCAAAAAAACAAGCAGGCATGGCAATCCTAATTTCTGATAAAATTAATTTCCATCTAAATCAGTCAGAAAGGACAAAGAGGGTCACTTCATCATACTAAAGGAGACAATTCATCAAGACACAACAAAAATTAACATTTATGCCCGCAATGACAACCCCTATAAATATATGGAAAAAGTACTTATGGACATTAATCCTCTCATAGATCTCAACACAATAATACTGGGGACTTCAGTATACCACTATCAACACTAGACAGATCATCAAAACAAAACAAAAAATCAATAAAGACATCTCCAATCTGAAAAACTCTATTAATCAATTGGGCTTAACAGAAATCTACAGAAAATTCCATCCTAAGTCAGCTGAATTTACCTTCTTCTCAGCAGCTCACGGATCATTCTCTAAAATAGACCATATCCTAGTTCACTGAAGTAATCTTAATACAAAAAGTAGATATAATCCCATGTATTTTGTCAGACTACAATGCTATGATCTTAGCAATCAACAACAAGAGAAACAACAGAACCTACTCAAAGACTTGGAAATTGAATAATTCCCTCTTAAAGGATGGATAAAAGAGGCAATGAGAGCAGAAATCAAGAAATTCTTGTAATTGAATGAGAATGAGGAAACAACATATCAAAATCTCTGGGACAGTATGAAGGCATTCTTAAGAGGTAAATTTTTATGCACTGAGTGCATAAATCAAAAAACTAGAAAGAGCCCAGTGAAATAGCCTTATGCTACAACTCAAGCACCTGCAAAAAGAGGAACAATTCAATCCCAAAGCTAATAGAAGACAGGAAATAATTAAAATCAGAGCTGAAAACAAAATAGAGAACAAAAAATACAAATTATTAACAAACAAAGAGTTGGTTCTTTGAAAAAAATAAACAAGATCAACAGACCCCTTGCCAACCTCACCAAAAGGAAGAACAAAGTGAAGCAAAAACAAAATCAAAGATGAAAATGATGATATCACCACAGACTCAACCAAAATCCAGAAGATTATCAGAACCTATTTTGAAAATTTATACTCCGCCAAGTTTGATAATTTGGAGGACATGGACAGGTACTTGGACACATACAACATCTTCTCATTAACACAGGAGGACAATGAAAATCTAAACCAACCTATCAGAGATAATGAAATCAAAACTGCAATCAAAGCTCTTCCAAAAAAAGAAAAGCCCAGGACTGGATGGATATATGGCAGAATTCTACCAAACTTTCACAGAAGAGTTAACACCGATCCTCTACAAGCTCTTACATGAAATTGATAGGGTGGGAGCACTCCCAAACACTTTTTATGAAGCAAATATTACATTGATACCTATTTCCAATAAAGACACATCAAAGAAAGAAAACTACCAATTTCCCCAATGAACATAGATGCAAAAATCCTTAATAAAATTCTAGCTAATTTGATCCAAAAGTATATTAAAAAGATAATACATCACGATCAAGTGGACTTCATTCCAGAAAAATAAGGCTGGTTCAACATATGCAAATCAAGAAATGTAATTCACCACTTAAACAGAATTAAAAACAAAAATCATACAATCAATTAAATTGATACAGAAAAGGCCTTTGATAAAATTGAACACCACTTTATGCTCAAAACTCTGGAGAAGACAGGGATTAAGGGAAGATACTTTAACTATGTCAGATCCATTTATGACAGACCCATAGCTAATATTATGCTCAATGGAGAAAGACTGAAATGTTTCCAATGAATTCAGGAACAAGGCAAGGTTGTCCACTTTCACCACTCTTGTTCAATATAATCCTCGAAACCCTTGCCAGAGCTATCAGGCAAGACAAAATCAAAGGAATTTGTATAGGAAAAGAGGAAGTTAAGTTGTCTGTATTTGCTGATGTCATGATTCTATACCTAGAAGACCCAATAAGCTCGACCAGAAAACTTCTAGAGCTTATAGGTGATTTCAGCAAAGTGGCTGGCTATAAGACCAACACCAGTAAATCACTAGCTTTCCTTTACTCCAAAAACTAATCTGCAGAAGAAGAAATCAGGAAATCTCTCCCATTCACCATCTCTTCCAAAAAAATGAAATAATTGAGCATCAACCATACAAAGGATATTAAGGACCTCTACAATGAAAACTATCAAACACTAAAAAAAGAAATTGAAGAAGACCTGAGTAGATGGAAAAACATTCCATCCTCATAGTTAGGTAGAATTAATATAATAAAGATGGCCATTCTATCCTAAGCCCTATACAAATTTAATGCAATCCCTATCAAGATACCAATGTAATTCTTCACGGATATAGAAAAAGTAATTCTCAAGTTTGTATGGAATAACAGAAGACCCAGATTAGCCAAAACATTACTCTGCAGGAAGGAGGAAGTAGGGGGTATCTCAATCCCTGACCTGAAATTATATGACAGGGCCATAGTAACAAAAATAGCATGGTATTGCTATCAAAGCCGAACTGAAGACCAGTGGAATACAATAGAAGATTCTGCGATGAACCCCCATATGTTCAACTATTTGATATTTGCTAAAGGGAGCAAAAACAGTGTGGAAGAAAGATAGCCTGTTCAACAAATGGTGTTGGACAAATTGGACAGCCAAGTATAGACAACTGAAGCTGAATCCTTACGTTTCTCCTTACATAAAAATTAAATCAAAATGGTTCAAAGATATGCATATTAAGCCAGCAACTTCAAATTTACTTGAAAAAGAAGTAGGATCAATACTACAGGACATAGGGGTCACCAGTGCCTTCCTTAACAAAAACTCCCATGGTGCAAGCAGTAAAGTTAAGAATAAATGAATGGGATGCAAATAAACTAAAAAGCTTTTGCACAGCTAAAAAAATTAGTCAAGAGTGTCAACAGAGACCCAACAGAATGGGAGAAAATCTTTGCCTCCTACACCTTGGACAGAGAGCTAATATCCAGAATATATAAAGAACTTAAAAAACTAAGCAAACAAAACCACAAATAATACAATCAATAAATGGGCTATGGATCTAAAAAGAAACTCAGAGGAAGTCCAGAAAGCCCATAAATATAATGAGGAAATGCTCTATATCATTAGCAATAAGAGAAATGCTAATCAAAACTTTGCTGAGATTCCACCTCACTCCGTGCAGAGTGGCAAAAATGAAGAATACAAACAAGGACAGATGCTGGAGGGGCTGTGGGAAAAGAGGAACACTGCCATATTGCTGGTGGGACTGCAAACTGGTTCAGCCACTCTGGAAAGCAGTGTGGAGAATCCTCAAAGAATTAGGGCTGGATCCACCTTATGACCCAGCTATCCCACTCCTGGGAATTTTCCCAAAAGAGTTAGAATCAGCATATCACAGAAATGTGGCTTCATCAATGTTTATAGCAGCTCAATTTACTATAGCTAGACTATAGAAACAACCCAGATGCCCCTCACTAGACCAGTGGATTAAAAAACTTTGGTACATATATACAATAGAATACTACTTGGCCATTAGTGAAGATGATGTTATGGCTTTTGAAATCAAATGGAAGGAGATGGAAAGAATTTCGCTAAGTGAAGTATCTCAATCTCAGACTCAAGGGCCAAATGTTTTCTCTCATTTGTGGAAGCTAGAATACAACTGGAAAAAATATGTTAGATGGCTGAGCTAATAATAACCTCAAAATGTATGAATTTTTACACAAACAGGGGGATCCTTGCCTAGGATACTTGGAGATGTAGGGAGGGGGGCAAATAAGGGGGAGGTATTAGGAAGGATATCTAGGAGACTGGAGGGCGGGAGTATGGGGGAATCATCCAAGAAGATCTCTGACCTCCACGAGAAGTCCATTTAACACCGAGGTTCTTTTGGAGAAAAAAAAAAAAAGAACCATGGGGAACCTAAGGTGGGCATCCATGACTTGGCTTCAGCCTTGGCTAACTATGTAAATATACATTTGTTCCTGATTGTTTGATAATGATTCCCCCTCAATTGTAAGTCCATATCAACTAATTAAAAAAAAGATAATAATGAATATATAAAGCAATTTCATGTGAATTTGTGAGTTAAAAAACACCAAAATAGAACTAAAATCTCAACAGTAGCTACAGCCAGAGGGAAAGGTGTGATATATTCTGAGATATTAGTTATATATGCCTGAATTTCTAGAATAGCTGCAAGAAAAAAATTGCAATGAAATCAGTTGAAGGAATGAAATGGAACAAGAATTTTAAAGTAAAAAATGAAGAAAATGTGGCACAAAAGCATCAACTAAAAGCAAAAGTGAAATGTCAGTAATAACAATGTAAATTCAATAAATTCTAATTGATAAATATTTTCATGTTTAGGTCTATGAAATAGGACCTAGGGATATAGGTCAAGGTTTATAACATTGAAAATTTGATAGTAAAAGGACAGAAATGTATATACTAGTGTATAGTATTCAAAAGAAAGCTAACATTGTGAAAAGGACTATTATTACAAAGACAAAAATATTACTAGATATAATTGCTACATATGGATAAAAGTTTTTGTCACCAACAATAAACAGTGCTGTTTTCATGCACTGAATAAATTTTTATGTGCCCCAAAATAAAGACATAAAACATTTTAACTCAATAATCAGCAGGCTGGACCTAACAACACAAGGACTGCTGTTGTGCACAGAATGCAAGAACTTCCCTAAGAGTATCTCTTTCACCTCTGTGTACTTGAGCTGGCTAATCCTCAGTACTATAAATATGTTGGGTTAGCTCTCCCGTTAGTATCTTCTGATCTGTGACACAGATGACTTTAATAAGTGGGGATTATCCCAGTTGGATCTGATGTAATCTTGTAAGTAATTAAGAAATCCTGGATAGATTGAAACAAGAATCGTATAGAACACAGTGCAAATGGAAATTTTATTACCAGCTTGGGAAACAGAGGGAATGACAGGGGACAGAAGGTGGGTAATATCTAGGACAGTGGCACCTACTGGCAGCCAAAAAAGAAATGAGAACTTCAGTCCTACAATGACAAAAACTTAATTTCAAAGAATAACCTCAATGAGAATGGAAGCAAATTATTCCCCACGTCATAGAACTCTGACCAGAACCAGAACTGTGAGCTAAACTGGAGTTTTGTTTTCAATTTTTATTTTTAGTTTTTAAATTTCTATTTTATTTTAGTGAGAAAATCAATTTTATTTATTTTTTCATCTGCCCTTTGTTTCTCTAACACTTAGTTGTGAATGTGGTTCTGGGATTCAAACCCAGATCCTCATGCATACCAGAACTGCTGAGCAACCAGTCTAGCCCCTGGAATTTTGTTTTAAATGTCTAGGTTTACAGTAATTTGTTACACAGCAAGAGAAAACTATACAACTACTGCAGTTAAAAACAAACCGAACATATCACTTACAAAAACTGACTGCAGATTTGGTCAAAAAACAGTCTCAACTAATTTCAAAGTATTTATTTCATTCACCTTGTTTTGTGATAATATAATTTCATTAAAAATTAACAAAGAATAAACATATCAATATTTGTGTTAACTAAGTTATGCATTTCTAAATGAGTCGTGAGTCAAAGAAACAATGAAAATTAAAATAGAAATAAAATAAATAAAAAAATAAATAAAATTAAAATTAAAATTAGAACTGAATTATAAAAGTTGTAGGTATTGAAACTGTGGAATGTAGCTAACCCTTGCCAAACTTGGAATTGAAGGAATCTCTCACAAACTGATGAAGAGTATCTGTAAAATTCTAAAACAAACATCTTCAACAGTGAATGCTAAAATATTGCCTTTAAGATGAAGATCAAAAACAAGGGAGCTCACTGTGACTGCTTCAATTCACTACTTTACTAAAGGTTTAGTAGGCATAATAAGAGGAAAAGTAAGAAACTTGATAACAATTGGAATTAAGGAAAGAAATATCATTCTTTGGTGATATAATTATATAGACATTTCCAAGTATTTATAAACATTATAAACATTATTAAATAGACTAGGTGAGATTGGCTAGTTTCCATTATAAAATGATATGTAAAAATTATATAGTATATAAAATCCATTTCATTTTTGCATACTAACACTGACATTTAAAACAACCAATGTATGAAAAAAATGTATACAAAGAAACACAAAGTATCTAGGAATAACGCTAACAGAAATTTGTAAAAACTTGTGTGCAAAAATTTATAAAATTTTAATGAAAATTAACATACCCAAATAAATGGAGTGCCATATCATGATCATGAATAGACATATGTATTAAAGATGTCATGAATGGGTAAAGAAATGCAGTATGCATATACAATAGAGTATTATTCAGCCATAAAAATAAATTAACTCACTGGGCATGGTGGCACATGTCTGTAATCACAGCAACTTGGGAGGCTGAGGTAGGAGGAATGGAAGTTCAAAGCCAGACTCAGCAACTTAGCAAGACCCTAAGCAACTTAACAAGTCCTTGTCTCAAAATAAAAAGAGTTGGGGATGTTGCTCAGTGGTTAAGCACCCCTGGCTTCAATCACTGGTACAAAAAAACAAACCAACAACAACAACAAAAAAAAACCTGACAAATGAACTCTTGTCATTTTTGGTAAAATTGATGGAACTAGAGGATATTGTGTTAAATAAAAGAAACCAGAAGAGAAAGACAAAAGGCATATGTTCTCTCTCATATGTGGAAGCCAAAAAATGTTGATCTTATTGCTAGAGAGTATGAAGATTATAGGGGTAGAAGGAATAAAGGGAGGGAGGATAGTGGGTACTAAAACACAAAAGAAGGGAAAAAATTAAAGATAACTATAATTCAAAGTAACCTACTATATAATGTATGAAGATCTAAAAAGAGAGGAAGCTCAAAGTTTCCAAAGAAATGACAAGGAGAAGGGAGAACAGTGTAGTAGAGAAAGGGGTCAAGAGGGATGGAGGAAGGGAGGAAAAAGGAGATTCTGGGGAATGAAGTGATTAAATTCTGTTATGTGCATGTACAAACAGTTGACAACAAATCCCACATTATGTATAATTATAATGTGCCAATAAGAAAAAAATGACTAGAAGAGGGAAGTGCTGATTGCCCCGATTGTACACTCTCCCTAGAAATATTACAGTGTATCCCACTAATATGTACATTTATTACATGTTAATAAAAGAATATCAATTATCCGCAAGCTGAAGTGTTTAATATTGTGCATATCAAAATCCACTAAGCCAACTCTCCGGACCACCATAAAAATCTTAATAGGATTTTTTGTATGAGGCTTGACAAGTTTATTCATAAACTAATATGAAATTCCCAAACTTCAACAATAGTTATATTTCAAATCTGGGATGTCAGTCAAAGGTTCATGTGTTTATGGATTGAACCCCAGCTGGTGGCATTATTAGAAGGTGGTGGGAATTTTAGGAGATGGTGCCTAATTGCGGGGGGGGGGGGCATGTCCTTGAAGTATATCTTGTGTTTGCCCCTTTCTCTCCACCATCCCTCCTTCTATTTTCTTCTGATTGCCATAAGGGGACCAGCTTTGCACTGCCACAGCCTTCAACTGTGATGTACTGCTCACCACAGGCACAGAAAAAAAATGGAACCAGATGATCACGGACTGAAACCATGAGCCAAATAAATCTTTCCTCTTCTAAGTTGATTTTCAAAGGAATATTTTCACTGTGAAGAAAAGCTGACTAACAAATATTTCAGACAGTACTGATAAAGAGACATAAAATGTGGGAAGTTGCTCTAGATCATATCAAGATTTGTTTTCAAGAAATCTAATATAAAAAGCAATATTTTAGATTTGTTATGGCACAGTACTGATGATGATATTTGAGACAAAATAAAGGAAAATAGTTTAGAAAATGAACTGATGTATATATGTAAACTGATGCATGGGAGAAGAGGCGCAGCATATTGATAGAGAAAGGAAGGACCATTAAATAACTGTTGTAGGGTAATTTGGTATACATATAGCTTTTAAAAAAAAAGACAGATGGAAGAGAAAATGGCAGCAGAGTGGTGGCATATGGTTTAGGCCTCTGAACCCCACTCCTATAAATGGGGGCTCCTGCAGCTGCAGGAAGTGAGTGTACCTGGAATGTAGCTGGAACTCAGCCCTAGTCATCTAGAGACACACAGAGACACCTGGAAACACAGTAATTTTGGGACTAGCTCCAGGTGAATTGGAAGAGATCATGCAGGGCCTGCTGTTGGAAGCAGGTTGTTGCCAGAGCAGTGTCTTTCAGTGAGGGAGGGGGACAGAATGCTGAGGTACTGATTGGAAGCCTTTCATACAGAAAACCTAAAATTTGAAGAAGTGTCCATTTGGTCTTATATTGACTTAAAGGGCTTGCAGCAAATTAAGATAAGTACTTGATATCAATAACCTGGGTCTCAGTGGAACAGAAGGGGAAGGACTGGTAGTCATTGTGCCTGTGTGTAATGAATAGATGCAGCTAGGACTTCACCCATGATAACTTACAGGAGCCCATTGGGAACCAGGAGGTCTCTGCAGCTGAGCTCAAATGTTGGTCTATCCCCAAGGGTTGTTTTTTTTTTTTTTTAATTATAAACCAGGAAGATTTGGAGTGAGGGAAAGAATAATTCTCCAACCTTCCTCCTGCTCCCTCCCATATTGGGGGCCAGAGGAGAAGCCACTTGGGAACAGGGCACCCTGGGTCAAAAATCCCAGAAATCTTTGGATGAGATTCACCTGTGACCATCAGAGGAAGCTCTGCAGCTGCATTTGAACCTGTGAACAGAAAGCTACTCTCACAGATCAAGAACAAAAATAAGGAATTTCTTTGGTTTTGTGTTGCTTGAACCTTACCTTAATTGTGTCTGTATGAGCTCTGGTGGAACTGAAATATCCATGACATGTTGACTCAATTTTTTCCCAATACCTTCCCTATTTTACTATAGCTCCTCTTCCATTTCAAACTCTTTCTCAATTGTGAAGAACTGTACCCCCACCCCCTGCCATTGAAGTCTGAGCTTCTGACCACCATAATCTGTCTTTGTGCTGTTTAGTCTCATGGTAATATATTCCTCTGCTGCCCCCTTCTATGTCCACTTTGAAATATAGCTCAACTCTTACTCTTCTCTCACCCCACTTTGTTTTCTCTTTTTTTGTACTATCCTATATCATCTCTACTATCTCTCTGCTCTTGCTCCTAATTTGAAAGTGCTTCTTTACCCTCCTATCACAATTCCTATGCTCATAGGTATGTATAAGCTCACCACCAATTCATCTTAATTGGTTTACATCACTTGTGTCACCAGTTTTAATCCTGGAAAACTTTTCTACTGTGATTGCCATTCTTGATATAGGTTATTTGTTTTTAAATCACCCGTAGACCAATAGGTAAATAAGGTTTATGAGGATGTAGGTGCTAATCCACACAATTCCTCTCTTAGGAGGCAATTACCATTATAACAGTTATATAAGGAGCAAACAAAAAAACTGTTCTATACTTTTTGCTGTATGAATGCAATTTTTATACTGATTCCATTTAATTATTTAGCAGAGTATTAAAAATTGTAAATGTCAATAAAAGTTAACAGGTTGGGGTGTCTGCTGATGAACTCAATTATCCTCACAGAACCACTATCCAAGCAAGGGAGGGTACAAAAACCCCCAAACCATCACAAGATCCCACAGGGGAAGACCAGATAGGAGTCTTGGGAACTGCTTTCCAGCACCAATCCATACTATACATTCAGCAAAAAACAGCAGAACAAACAATTCAATAGTACACATAGGCTCACACAAAATAAGGAGCAAAAGAATTTACTTCAATTCAAAGTTCTAGAAGAAATTCTTCAAAAAATGAATCAGTCCGGAAAAGCTTCACCTCGAACCACAACTCCTCAACTCTGGAGCCCACAGATAGTTTTTTCTAGGTTTTCATCCTGCTCACTATCAATGATCTAATTACTAAAAAAAAAAAATCAAAGACTTAAAAGGAGATCTAAAGAAGGAAATAAGAGAACAAACACAGGAGATGAAAAACTTCTTTATCAAAGAAATAGGTACACTGAAAAGAGAAGTTTTAGACTTGAAATCCTCAGTCAACCAAATCAAAGGCTCTGTGGAAGAATTTAATAACAGATTAATTTCTGTTTAAAATAGAACCTCAGCCCTTGAAGAAAGAGCTTTCAGTAATGAGGACAGGTTGAATAAGCTTGAATACATGGATGACAGAAAAGACAGAAAATATTACAGAGCATGATCAAAACTTTCAAGAAGTCTGGGATGAAATCAGAAGAAATAATGTAAGAGTAATTGGGATAGAGGAAAACACTGAACTTCAAATGAATGGCTTAAAGAACACTTTAAATGAAATAGCAAAATAATTTTTCCCATATCAGAAATAAGTCAGACATCCTCATCCAGGAAGCTTATAGGACACCCAATAGATCTAATCAATTGAGAAGTTCCCCAAGATCCACCATGTTCAAAATGTATAATAGAGAAATCAATGATAGATTATTAAAAGCTGAAGCAGAGAAACACCAAGTCACATTCAGAGGCAAACCAATAAGGATCAAATGTGATTTCTCAGATCCTGAAAGCAAAAAGTGCCTGGATTGAGATATTCCAATCCTTGAAATAACACAATTTACAGTCAAGATTTCTATACCCAGCAAACATCAGCTTCAAATTCAAGGGGGAAATAAAAACATTCCATGATAAGAACAAACTTTCAACATTCAAACAGAAATCCAGTTGTACATAGAATAGTAAAGACCAACTCCAAAAAGAGGAATAAGCAAATAATTCCCAACACCCTCAAACAGGAAACTCAATAAAAGTACACCAAACTAAAAGAAAACCAAATCAGACCAAAATACACCAAAAACCTGATGGCAGTGAACCACAACCACATACCTATTCCAACACTGAACATGAATGGTCTCAAAACCCCAATCAAAAGACAGAGCTTAACAGACTGGATCAAAAAACAAAATCCAACAATATGATGCATATTACACATATCACACAGAGACAAAGATAGCCACAGATTTATGGTGAAAGGTTGGAAAGAAATCCACCAGGCTTATGGCCCAAGAAAGCAATCTGGTGTGATACTTATATACGACAAAGTAGATTTCAACCAAAACTGAGGCAAAAGAGACAAAGAAGGCTACTATATCTTGATAAAGGGAATTGTACATCAAGAAGACATAATCATAGTAAACATCTATACCACTAACACCAATGTTCCAAATACACGGAAAAAATACTGTATAACTGAAGACCAGATATGGATCATAACACAATAATACTAGGGAACTTTAATGTACCATTGTCACCAATAGACAGATCAGTAAATCAAAGATATCTCCAGCCTCAAGAACTCTAGGAATCAAATGGATTTAACAGACATCTACAGAATATTCCATCTCCACATCAGCTGAGCTTACCTACACAGATCCTTCTCCAAAATAGATCATATTCTAGTCTGCAAAGGAAATTTTAGCAAATACAAAGCGTTGGTATATTCCCATGTATCCTATCAGATGACAATGGCATGAGCCTATCACTTAACAGCAGGAAAAATAAAAGAATATGATTACATGAAAAATGGATGAAGGAGGATATGAGAGCAGAAATCAAGAAATTCTTGGAAATGAGAGAGAAGACAACATATGTCAAAATCCCTGGGACAGAATTTTTTTTTTTTTTTTTTTAGACAAAGACAAGGAAAGAGAGAGGATCAATTTTTATTGAGCTTTTCACATGACTTTCATTGCTCTGATACTTAGTTGTGTATGTGGGTGCTGGGGTTTGAACTCATGTACTCATGCATGCTGACAAGCACCCTAACCACTAAGCCATCACTCCAGCCCCCAGAATGAAAGCGTTTTTAAAAGAAAAATTTATAGCACTGAGTGTCATCAAAAATCTTGAGAAATCACAAGTAAACAAGCATATACTCCTCAAATCCTTACAAAAAGAAGAGCAACTCAATCCCAAACCCAGTACTAGACTGGAAATTAATCAAGATCAGAGCCAAACTCAATGAAATAGAGAATGAAAATACAATACAAAGAATCAACAAAGCAGTTGGTTTTTCTTAAAGTTTTTTTCTATTTCTTTTTCTTTTTTTATGAGAGAGTTACAGTGTGTGAGAAAGAGAGGATCAATCTTATTTAGTTTCTTTCAGACTTTTTGGAGGAAGGTGGTCATCAGAGGGATGGTATCTGACTTGACCCTTTGATCTGCAGGGAAGAAGCACCTCCATACCTGCTTACTTTCTCTGCAGGGAAACGTAATTCAAAGATACAGAAGAAGAATATAAAAAATGAGGAATCAAAATAGAAAAGGTTTATCTCAAGCCTATAATTCCTCAATCAAGGAGCACATGGACAAGAAGTGAGATGAAAACCTAGAAATAATTATCAGTGATCTGATTACTAAAAGGAACAATGAACTAAAAGAAGATTTAATGAAGAGAGTCAGTGAGAAGACTCAAGAGATGAAAAACTCTTATCAAAGAAATAGACATAATGAAAGGAAGTAACAGAGCTAAAATCTTCCGTCAATCACATCAGAACAACGATGGAAGAATTTAGTAATAGACAAATCTATAGAAAACAACCTCAGCTCTGAATGAAAGAAATTCTGACATTGAAGATAGACTGAGTAAGCATGAATGTACATATGAAAAAAACAGAACAGAAGCAGAATTTTCAAAATGTCTGGGATAAAAACAGAAGAAACAATCTAAGGAATGGGATGCAGGAAGAAATTGAAACAAATGAATGGCACTAAGAACTTTCTCAATGAACAGGTTAAAGAAAAAATTTCCCATGTTAAAATAGAATCAGATATGAACCTCCACAGGGTACAGGACACCCCATAGGCCAATTCAAATGAGAAGTTCACTGAAACATATCATATTCAAAATGACTAACAGGGAAATCAAGGAAAGAATATATAAAGTGGCAAGAGAGAAATACCAAATCACATTCAAAGACAAACCAATAAGGATCACAACTGACTTTTTCAGCTCAGACTCTAGAAACAAGACCCTAGAAGGAGATCTCTCAATGTCTGAGTGAGCACAACATGCCAATAATACTATACCCACTAAAACTCAGTTTCAAAATTGATGGAGAAATAAAAACATTTCACAAAATGATCAAACTTATAGCATTCATGAACAAAACCAGCATTACAAAGAATCCTCAGATAAACTCCAGATAGAAAAGCAACCAAACACTCCTAATAACCCACAAGCAGATGAAATTCAATAAGAGTGCATACTGTTAAAAGACAACCAAGAAAGCATACTAATAAGAGACAATGACTGAACCACAACCACATAATATCCTAACACTAAAAGTGAATGGTCTTAACCCACCAATCAAAAGACACAGTAGCAGAGTGGATCAAAAAACAAATCCAACAATATGCTTCTTACAGGAGACCCACCTAACAGCCAATAACAGCCACAGATTGAGAGTAAAAGGATGGAAAAAAAAAATCTATCAGATGTATGATCCAAGTAAGCAAAGCTGTAGTTGTAATGATCCAAGTAAGCAAAGCTGTAGTTGTAATATTTATATCAGACAAAGGAGATTTCAAACATAAATTAATAAGAGAAAAAGAAGGCCACTACATCCTAGAAAAGGGAACAATATAACAGGAAAATATAACCAGAGTAAATATATACTCCCCCAACATGAATGCTCTCAAGTATGTGGACATAAAACCACTTGTGGACATCAACTCAATAATACTGGGAAACATTAATGCTCATTATCTGGAAGACATTTATCTGGAAGATAAAAACAAAATAAAACAAAAAAATCCAAAAAACAAAACACACACACACACGCGCACACACACGCGCAAACACTCCACCAGAAACTGCTTAAGCTTTTAAACAGATCTAGTAAAGTAGCAGGCTACAAGATCAACACCCATAAATCAATAACTTTCCTCTATGCTAAAAACAGTGTAGAAGGAAAAAAAAATCAGGAAATTGGTCCCATTCACAACATCCTCAAAAAGAATAAAGTACTTGGGAATTGATCAAGGGAAGTAAAAGACCTCTTCAATGAAAATTTTCAAATACTGAACAGAAATTGTAGAAGATATAAGATAGAAAGCTGTTCCATGCTCTTAATTGGGCAGAATTAATGTAATTAAAATGGCCATTCTGCCAAAAGTGCTGTAAAGATTCAATGCAAACTACATTAAGATAGCAATGTCATTCCTTAAAGATATAGAAAAAGCAATTCTCAAAATCATTTTGAACAAGAAACATAGAATAGTTTAAATATTACTAAGCAAGAAAGATGAAACAGGTGGATTCGCAATACCAGATCTAAAACTATGCTATAGAGCTGTAGTATCAAAAACAGCATGAGTCTGATGTCAAAGTAGGAATGAAGACCTATGGAATAGAATAAAGACTCTGAAACAAACCAACACATCTTTATACATCTGATCTTTGACAAAGGAGGTCAAAATATGAAAATGGATGAGAGACAGTCTATTCAACAAATAGAGCTAGACAAACTGGACAGCCACTTGCAGAAAGTTGAAATTAAATCATCTTTCACCTTGGACAAAAATCAAATTACAATGGATCAAGAAATTAGGAATTAAATCAGGTACCAATCAACTGCTAGAAGAAAATTTAGGACCAACATTCCCGTGAAATAGAGTTGGCAATGACCTCCTCAGCAAGACTCCCAGAGTAAAAGAATTGAAATCAAGAATTAATGAGTGTAATGCTATTAAATTAAAAAGCTTTTGCTCAGCCAAGGAATTGGTCAAATCTGTCAACAGAGAACCCACAGAAGGGGAAATAATCTTGGCCTGTGATTCCTCTGACAGGGGACTAATATCCAAAATTTATAATGTACTCAAAAAATTTAATATCTACAACACAAACAATCCAATAATTCGATGGGCCAGAGCACTGAACAGAACTTCTCAAGAAAGGAAATTGATCAAGCAATGAAAATATGAGAAAGTGTTCTAAATCACTAGCAATCAGAGAAATGAAATCAAAACTACATTAAGATTTCACCTCACTCCAATCAGATTGGCAAGGATGAAGAATACAAACAGTAATAAATCCTGGAGTGGTTGTGCGGAGATAGGAGCACTAGCACACTGTTGGTGGAACTGCAGACTCATTTAGCCACTCTGGAAAGCAGTGTGGAGACTCTTCAAAAAATTAGGGATGGATCCACTATACAAACCACCTATCCCTCTTCTCAGTATTTTCCCAGAGGTGTTAGAATCATCATATTAGAGCAACACAGCAAAATCAATGTTCATAGCAATCCAATCTACAATAGATAAATAATGTAATCAATGCAGATGCATCTCACTGGAGGAATGGATCCAAAGGCTCTGACACTGACACACACACACACACACACACACAAAACGGAGTTCTACTCAACTATTAGAAACAATTATATTTTGGCCTTTGAAGGTAAATGAATGGCAATGGAAAAAATCATTCTAAGTGAAGTAAGCAAAACCTAGAGAGTCAAGGGTCGAATATTTTCTCTCATTTGTAGAGGCTATGTCTAACTTAGGCTTAGAAGAATCGTAGGCAAACTCGTATTGAACCAATCAAAGGCATAGCAACACATTATCTAGGGGAACCATAGACATGTAGGGGGCAGGGGGAGGGCAGAGGTGAGGGGATGTGAGAGGGAGGGAAAACAGGGAGGGATCTAGGAAGATAATAATGTACCATAACCTTAAACCCCATTCAGAGAAGTCAAATAATATTTATGCAATTATTTAATTATGGAAAATTCACAATCTTATACACACACACACACACACACACACATACAGATATTTGCTATGGAGGTATAATACAGAAGAAAGAAGATAATGGGGTGTGGGGAGTGTGGAGGTAAGTATGGTTTAGAATCAAATGCATATCTTGTTGTTACTTTATATGCATTTATGATTGCACAACAACTCAACTTCCCATTAAAAAATTCTAGCAAACTGAATTCAACAACACATCAAAAAACAGAATACATCATGATCAAGTAGACTTCATTCCAGGGATTTAGGGATGGTTCAACTTATGCAAATCAATAAATATGATACACCACTTAAGCAGAATTAAAGACAAAACCAATATGATTATCTCAATTGATGCAGAAAAGGCCTTTGATAAAATTCAACATCCATTTATGCTCAAAATTCTGCAGAAGATAGGAATCAAAGGAACCTACCTCAACTTTGTAAGGGCTATTTATGACAAACCCTCAGCCAACATTACAAAAAACTGAAACCATTCCCATCAAACT
This sequence comes from Aplodontia rufa, assembly GCA_004027875.1. Lineage (NCBI taxonomy): Eukaryota > Metazoa > Chordata > Mammalia > Rodentia > Aplodontiidae > Aplodontia > Aplodontia rufa. Next base: position 111,796 of record PVKS010000689.1, on the reverse strand, counting down.
TGGGAACAAGACAAGGTTATGTACTCTCATCATTTTTATTCAATATAGTCCTTGAAGCCCTACTCAGAGCAATCAAGCAAGAGAAGGAAATTGAAGGGAAATGAATAGGAAAAGAGGAGGTTAAATTATCTTTATTTGCTGATGATATGATATCTAGAAGACTCAAAAAGCTCCATCAGAAGACTTCTAGACCTAATAAATGGATTTAGCAAAGTGACAGAGCACAGGATTAACATCCATAAATCAATAGCTTTCATATACTCCAATAGTTATCTGGCTGAAGAAGAAATCAGGAAAACCATCCCATTCAAAATTACTTCAAAAAGCATAAAATATTTGGGAATTAATCTAACAAAGTAAAAGAACACTACAATGAACTACAGAACCCTGAAGAAAGAATTTGAAGAAAGCCCAAGATGGAAAGACTTTCATGTTCTTGGTTAGGCAGAATCACAATTAAAATGGCCATTTTGTGAAAAATGGTGTACAGGTTCAATGCAGTCCCCATCAAGATACCAAAGGAATTCTTTACAAATATAGAAAAAGCAATTCTTAAATTCATTTGGAACAATACAAAACACAGAATAGCCAAAACATTACAAAGCAAAAACCAATCATACAAAACAAAAGCAAAGCAGAAGGATCACAATACCTGACCTAAAATTATACTAGAGAGCTATAGTAACAAAAACAGTGTGGTACTGGTATCAAAATAGGCATGAATATCAATGGCATAGAATAGAATCCACTGAAACAAACCAACAAATCTTTAACCATCTAATAAAAAAAAAGTGGGCAAAAATATAGCTTGGAGGAAAGACTGCCTGTTCAACAAATGGTGTTGGACAAACTGGACAGCCATATGCAGAAAATTGAAATTAGATCCTTATATCTCACCCTGAAAAAAAAGTCAAATGAAAATGGATCAAAGAACTAAGAATCAAACCAGCAATATCATAATTTTTAGAAGAAAAAATAGGATTAACACTTCACCATATTGGTGTAGGCACCAACTTCCTTAACAAGATTCGCATAGTGAAAGAATTAAAGCCAAGAATCAATGAGTGGGATAAGATTAAACTAAGAAGTTTTTGCACAGTTAAGGAATTAGTCAAGAGTGTCAAGAGAGAAGCTACAAAATGAGACAAAATCATGGCCTTCTACACCTCTGACAGGGGGCATTTATTCAGAATATATGAAGAACTCAAAAAACAATATCCAAACCACAACTATTACAATCAATAAATGGGCTATAAAACTAAGCAGAAACTTCTCAACAGATGAAATTCAAAAGCCAAAAAAAGTATGAGAAAGTGTTCTTCATCACTAGCAATCAAAGAAATGCAAATCAAGACATTAAGATTTTTCCTTTCTCCAATCAGAATAGCAAAGATAAAGAATACAAATAATAAGAGATGCTGGAGGGATGTGGGAGAAAGGAACACTAACACACTGTTGCTGGGACTGCTGACTGGTACAGCCACTCTGGAAAGCAGTGTGGATACTCCTCAGAATACTAGAAATGGAACCACAGTACCACCCAGTTATCCCACTCCTGGGTATTTTCTCAGAAGACCTAGAATCAGGACATTACAGTGACACAGCTCCATCAATGATTTTAGCAGCTCAATTCACAATAGCTAAGTTATATAATTAACCCAATTGCCCCTCACTGGATGAATGGATCCAAAATTTGTGCTATGTATATACAATGGAATTCTACTTGGATTTTTAGGAAGAATGCTATCAAGGCTTCTACAGGTAAATGGATGGAAATGAAAAAAAATACTGATCAATACAATCTAAACCCAGAATGTTGAATATTCTCTTTTGTGTAAACTAGAGTAAAATCCCACATAGGGTGAAAGTTAGACAAGCTTATTTACTAGACCCAAATTCAAAGTATCACATAATCTGGGGGAACTAGAGCTATGAAGGGCAGAGGGAAAGCGGAAGGTTGGGGAAGTGGAGAGAATGAGGGTGAAGAGAGAGGAAAAAGGAAAGCTATTAATTCTGTATGGTACACTTGAATTCCCTGAGAAGCCAAATAATACTCATGCAGACATTTAAACCTTGAAAATTCAAAAATTAATATACATGTGTATGGACTTTTTATATGTAATGGGGGGATTACAATGGAGACAAGAGAGCAGGGGCTGGGTGAAGGAGGGAGATACTGGACAAGGATTGAGCTCAAGTTACATTGTCATTACATATGCATATATGAATGTGTAGCAATGAATCACTTTAATACATAAGAACATGCTGGACTCATAAAACAAAACAAAACCCCAAAAGACAATGAACCCTAATCTTACAGAAAATATGAAATTTCAGAAAAAAATACTTAAATGTTGCAGTTGAAATATTAATATTTACCAAAACTATTTGTTAAATGTATGAGTTACAGCAAACCTAGAAGTAATACTACTCAATGGAAAAGCTTGATAAACCTCAATTTATTGTTACACTTACTTATATTTGGGTAAATAAAGGAAAAACCGGCAGAGAGGCAGTCCAGACTCCTAAAGTCACATGGAATTCCCTAAAATAAACTTTGTAAGCAAACAAGGACACATTTATAAGAAATTAGGCAGTACTTCTCTGGTATTCATCACTCATGGGATTTGTTTTCATGGTATTTCTCTTCTTACTGAATTCATTATTCCTTGATTCATTATTAAACATTCCAATTCAAATTATAAACTTTTTTTTTTCCCTAAATTATCTCCTCTTTGGTTTACTTGAGGGACCCAGCTAGTTTGTTCTCAACATTAGTCTTAGGATATGCTCATGTTATTTTTAAGTTTTTTATATACAGCTTTTCCTTTGAAAATTATTTATGACTGCTTTTTAGTAGAGACTGCCATTTGACCTAAAAAATGAAAATTCTAGCTCAATAGTTTATTTTCACTTAAAATTATTTTGCCACAAATTGGAGTCTAAACTGCCTGGCAAAAATAGAAGCCATAATTTCTACTTTGTTCCTGGCACAAACACAAAAGTACAATCCGTACCATTTGTAAGCTAATCAAAGCAGATCATCCTTAGTAAGATGAGGAACTTAATTCAGTCTGCTTTGAGTTGGCTTTGCTTTGTAGTGTTTATGGAGGTGATTGCCCTTATTGGTGAGATGATGTTTATATTCTTTATCCCCAGGGTTGGGGGAACTACCATAGAACAAATTAAGGGCAATTAACAGGATGATTGGGTAATTGCCAATAAATTCAGTAAACTCACATGTGCTATGGAGCCAGAAAATTTTTTTTTTAAAGGGCCCTGGTTTTACTAGTTGTTTAAAATTAGAGGAAATACTTCATCTTTCTTTTCTTTTATTCATTCAACATAGTCTTACATATTGGAGGGAATTGTCATTACATATTCATGCATATATGAATCTTGACAAAGTAATTTAAGGCCGATCCTAGTCCAGGGCCTCCACTCTTCCACCACTCCCTGCTCCCATGTCTCCCCTACTTTACCCCCATGTTATAGATAGAACTAAGCCTATATATGTGTATTAATTTTTTAATTTTTTGATTCTCTTTGCCTGTCTATGTGTAGTTGGGCTTCTCATGGGGGTTGAGGGCTCCCAGCTGCATTTAATAACCCTCCTAATCCCTCCCTCCAGCTGCATTGATAACTCCTCTAATCCCTCCCTCACCTCCCTGTCCCCCTTCCTTCTCTCCCTAGCTTGATAGTTATGGTTCCTCCTGCTTATGGGGGCTGCTGAGGTGGCTCAGTGATTATGGTGCTTGACTGGCATGTGCAAGTATGCAGGTTAGAACCCCAGTACCACATACACAATGAAGGTCGGAGCAAGGAAAGCCACATGAAAAACTTCATCTTTCTTAACATTAATTTCCTCATTTGTAACAATAACTTCTGGATATGGTTGTTATTGGCATTAGAGATAATATATGAAGTGCCAAGAGCTGTGCCTGAGACCTGGGTGATTTCAATGAATGTTACCAATTTTTTGTTATTGAAAAGTATCTGACAGGTTATTACCACTTTCTGATCAACGTAATGGAAATAATGTGTCTGTACTTTTTTGGACTTAATCTGATACTTAATTTCCATATTAAGGAACAAATAGACATAAGATCTCGATGTGTCGGCTGAAGCATGGGCTAGAAAAAAAACTGTGTGAAGACGTTTTTGCTATAAGATGGTTAATTCTCAAACTCACTTGCTCCTTACCTGAGAGATCCCATGATGATTTCAGATGTATGAATGTTCCCTTTCTTATATTTTGATTCAGAAATATTCTACGTAATATTGTATGTAATATTTTAATTAAAATATTATTAAAGCATAATCAGAATATATTTACACCCCTGAAGTTAAATAATACAACACATATTGAAGCAGAATTTCAAATGCATTTTCATTTTTCTTTTTAAAAATCTGATTTAATAGTTTATACTCCTGTATGGTTTAGATGTAGGTGTCCCCCAAAAGCTCATGTGTGGCACAATGCAAGACAGTTCTGAGATGAAATGATTGGGATACGAGAGTCTGAACCTAATCAGTGAACTAATCCACTGATAAGGATTAAATGGGTGATGACTGTAGGGAGATAGGGTGTGGCTGGAGGAGGTAGATTATGGGGAAGTGTCTTGGGGTATATTTTTCAGAGGTGAGGGAAGGTTTCTCTCTCTCTCTTTCCTAGTACCATTTCCCCAGGTTCTTTCATCTGCCATATATTTTCACCATGATGTTCTGCATCATTTTGAACCCCAAGGAATGGAATTGACCATTTATAGACTGAGACTTTGGAAATCACAAGCCCTAAATAAAGTTTTCCTCCTCTAATTGTTCTTGTCAGGTCTTTTGGTCACAGCAGTGAGGAAAGCTAACTAACACAACTCCCCAAGCTTACAACCTCAGGGGAATCTCTACCCCAGTGTACTGTAGCTCTGATTATAGTTAACGAAGCAGTTCTCCTGTGATTTTCCATGGTAAGCAGCTTTCTTTCCTTCCATAGTCAGAAAGGTATTATGTTTAACAAATATAAAATTGCCTAATATTGTACTGAATAATTCCTAATGGAAACAAAACTATTTTTTCAAAAATGTCTATTTTAAATTAAATAGAAAGCATTTATTTTTTGATGGTCTGGGTTATTGACTCATTATAGGAATAATTCTATTTAAATAAGTGCCTATTTTTGAATCATCTTCAAGCTAGCATTGTGTTATGTTATGTAATTTATAAACATGGCTGGGTATCAGGCAAAATTAAATAGGTAAGGAAGATTTCATTTTAAGGTTATTGAAACAGGGGAGAAAGGTTGAACTCAACTCCATAAAGAGCTGGAGAGGTTTAAGAGCTGGGCTTGGGGAGTGGCAGGCCACCTGTATCTGTTAATTGGCTTTACCAAAATGAAAAGTAAACTTCTGTTTCTTCCTGACAGGAGACAGCATTACAGCTGAGAAAGAGAAAGTGAGGCTCCTTCTGTCACAGAAACTGAGAGAAAAAGGCTGTAATTTTGTTGATGATTACATTTCAAAGGTAGGGTCCTAGGTCCTTGAGAAAGACATTCTTGGATTGTAAAACTGACAAGAAACTTTTAAAAAGATTTATATCCCAAAGGGGCAGAAAAAGAATTTACAATGACAAGTGTTCTAAAGTAAATGCTCTAAGAAAATAGAAGTCAGAGGCCTGGAGGCAGGACAAAATTTGTTTAGAGTCTAGACAAGTTGAGAAGAACATTAGGCCTCGCTCATTGCCTTTGCTTAAGAAATAACAAGAGGTCAGTATGGCTGATATATATGTTATATAGAGGGAATATTTTAAAAGATGAAGTCAGGAGGTGGGGCATGGTGGTAGGTCAGGAGGGATTTGGAGCCCATCTCCAGATTTTAGACTTTGTCTGAGTGTGGTGGGGAACATTTGAAAGTTTGAGCAGAGGAATGCTCAAAACTTTTGTATTTCTAAAATAGTAAGGCCAAGAGTCTCCATTCATGTAGGAGGGGAGCTGTGGCCACAGGAGACCCATTAAGATTATCACCATAATTCTGGTGCTAGAACAAGTATATTGGATCAAGATGGTCTTGGCAGGGTGAAAAGAGGCTGGATTCTCGTAGGTTTAATGGTAGGACCCACAGGCTTTTTTCAAGCATTTGTAGAGTGAAAGAAATAAAGAACAGGGTGATAATTCCAAGGTTTGTGGTCTACATGGAAGGTTGGGACTATCAGTTTTCGGAGTTTGTTTTTGGACAAGATACTTCAAAGGGAATGCCCACAATGACCAGTGGAAATGTTTCTATGTCTCTATTTCTTTAAAAAGTTCACATAATCAAAGTCACCAAACCTTTACTTTCATATTCAATTCTCAAAGTATACTTATTTATTACTGAACAAGGACTTTAAAAAAAAAATCAAACACCACTAAAGAAAGAGCCAAACCCAAGAACATTTCAAAATAATAAATCAGAATGAAACGTGAAGTAAATGATGGTAAGAACCAAAATGAAATAGCTTGTGTCAATCCTAACAACAACAACAAAAAGAATAAAGCAAATAGGTCTGGTAAGTTATGAAGGAAAGTTCTTACATGTCCTGGTCCAGCCGGGTTCTGACCCGAGGGACGGGCTGGGGATGAGAAAAACCACAGGCCGGAGACCCAGTATGGTCTTTCTTTGTCCAAACTTTACTTCTCCTTTTTATATATCCATACTTTACATCTCTCTTTCAAGGCAACGTTCATTTGTGCTGCTACGACAAAATGCCTAACATTAAGCAATCTCAAACAAGTCAAGGCAACGCTACAAGACTCTATTTCAGAACAAACATAGACAGCAATTTCTCACAGTTCTGAAGGCTGGGAAGCTCAGGAGCAAAGCATAGGCAGGTTCGGCTGCCGACAAGAGCTCATCTTCCAAAGGAGCGGGGACACCACGTCCAGCAGCAAAGTACGAGAGCTCTCGACCACGGGCTGGAGGCTCTTTTTAAAGGCCTTTGCCCCGCCCCCTTGAGGCCTCTCTCATTAGCTTGTTCATTGCCCCACCTGGATTTCGGAGGCACACGTTTGGCCAATAGCAATGAAAAGCCTCTACGTGCGCCTTTTGAAGGATCTAGAATAATCGGCAGGTGATACCAATTCGAAACGTCTGAAGCCCATGTCGACACCCTGTTTCTCAAGCTTAACAATGTACAATCTAGCAGCCCCTCCCGAAGGAGCTTATGCAAACAGCAACGAGATCCAGGGCAGCTGATAAACCAAAGATCAGACCCCAACACTTACACATGGACACCTGAGAGTAACAATCAAATAAGACACTGCCAGAACTACAAGACTGTGCAGAGGGCACCATGACCTGGTACACCACAACTTTTCTATAACAGTGTCTCCCCAGTAACTTTCTGTTTAATCTCAGACCTATGCCTTTCTTGTTATTAGTCCTTGTGTCCAAGGATTGCTGTTTCAAAATATGTGACACAATTCTCAGTTTTGTCTTTAAAAACTTGTGTTTGCCTCAGCATCTTTGAATACACCAATAGTTTGCTATGTCATTCATGTTCCACTGCAATGCTATTGCCAAATAATTATCATTATTCATTGGAGAGAATCTTTCTATCTCTCTCTTTTTTCTCTTCCCAATTTGTTAGGTTGAGTCAAAGAAAGCATCAGTGTTTTTAACACTAGAGGGCAGCAATATCACAGGAATAGAACAAGAATCTAGACTGCCTTTACAATACATATTTGGTTGCTTGGGCCCATATATTTCTAACTCACTAATGCTAGCAGTAGGAGTCTTCAGAAATGAAAATAAACAAAGCATAACCTTTTCATCAAACACATTTTATAGAAAGAAAAAATTATTTCATTTTATAAGGATGCAGAGAAATCATAAAATAGCTTGGGGGGCTTCTGTCATATTTGTAAACAGAAGCATGATGACAGATGGACATTTGAGGCATATTTTCCTCTTGATGCCTTTGCTGAAATCATGCTGGCAGCAATGAATTGCTTTCGGGTAGAGAAGAGTGCAGCCTAGGTGGCCCCAGTTCAAATTTGGTATTCCTCTCAAGGCCAGGCTGCAGCTTTGCTCTGTGTGCGTCCTCAAAAAAGGTGACATTGCTGCCTGAGGCCTTACTTAAATCAGCTGTAGCTGTTGGGGCCAGCAGGTCATGAAAGCTTGAGTCAGAGATGATCATCTCCCTTCCATCAGGGACTAGTGGAGGATGCAAGAAATAAAATGAGAAAAGAAATAGGATACGAAGGAAGAAAGTTCAGAGTTGAAGCAAAACTAATAAAATTTTAGAGTCAGCCAAAAAAAAAAAAAAAGGATAAGAAAAAAAAGGAGATATTTTTATATTTTAGTATGAGTGGCAGGGATACAGAATTGTATAAAATTGGTAGCATACTGAGTTTTATTAGGAAATGGGATAGGTGCTGATATAGATATATTTATCTGTCAGTAGTTAAATAACTAGTTATAATTAGGGAGAGGGGAATTATCTAGTGAAGAAATTTTATGTTTTGATAAATCAGATGAGAAGAGGTGAAAGAGAGGTACTGTTTTAGTTTCATCCTTTGTTCAATTGCAAATTATAGCCAGAAATGCACCCACCAAGACATATTTCTTTTTTTTAAAGAGAGCAGGGCAGTGAGAGAGAGAGAGAGAGAGAGAGAGAGAATCAATATTATTCAGTTTTTTCACATGGCTTTCATTGCTCTGACATTTAGTTGTGTATGTGGGTGCTGGGGTTTGAACCCCTGTACTCATGCATGCTGGGCAAGCACCATTACCACCGAGCCACTGCTCCAGCCCCCAAGACATATTTCTTAACAATGCTGTTTAAAACATTGATGCTTATAGAATGATATCATTAGGCTTAAAAATTACTCCCTTATTTTCTCTGTGGAATAGAGAAGGATATAAATATTGCTTCATATCTTTTATTTCTTTCCTTTCTTATTTTTCTTGTGGTGCTGGGATTTGAACCTCAGACTTGCTAGGCAGCTGCTCTACCACTGAGCTACACCCCAGTTGCTAGCATGCATCTGTTATAGGACATTATCATCTATTGCCCTGACCCTGAAGGACAATGGCTAAATGGACTAAGATACTATTAAACTAATTAGGTACATGTGCTTAAAATGCATCACAAGTACAATTGATTCTTTGCACCTACCTGAATGTCCCTTTTTCTCCTTACATCATTTGTATGGTCAATCCTATTTCATTACTCCTATGAACCACACTTCCTATCTTTTCTAGATTTAGCTTTTGCTGGAACTTTGAGCAACTAATAAAATTTCCCCATTTATTCTTTCTTACTTTTGTCATTAAAAGCAGTCTTTCTTCTTTCCTTTCATCCTTCCTGTCCTTATTTTCTCCTTTTCTTTTATTTCTTCCTCTCTCCCTCCCTTGCTATCTTATTCCTTTCCCATCTTTTTCTTCCCTTCTCCTCTCTTCCCCCCCCCCCTCTTTTATTGCCTTCCTGCAGTCAGTGAACATTTATGATGTGCACTACATGGCAGGCACTATGAAGGGAACACACAGTTCCTTCTCCCAACACATCCAAGGATTGAGGAGGAGGAGACATGAACACAAATAATTACACTGCTGTTCAATCTGTGTTCTGTTAAGGGATTTCATATTTTCTCTAATATAAATTCATAACCCAAGAAGCTAGAACACATTATTATTCTCACTTTATATACATGATGAGAGGATTAGAGAAGTCATAAGATACATGGGAAATACATAATTTTCAAGCAGATTTCATGAAGTTATTTCTGTTACTATTTCCAAAATTACTTGCTGCCACTTGAGTCCCACTTCTCATTATATTTTGTCATGTTTGTACTGGAGACATATATCACTTCTTTTCTTTATTACTCTTCTTTCAATTCTTTTTCTTCTGTGTTGCCTCCATTTCTAGAACTCTTTCTCAACATTTTTATCCCTGTGACTTGTATAACATGAATTTCTTTTGCAATAAAGAATAGTTTGAATGCATATCCTTCTTCCTTTGCCCCCTTTCCAACTATTCAACACAATATAGAATTCTTACAGTGGTTAAAATTAGTTTCTTAGGTGAGTTTGCATTCCTTTAAAGTTAAAGAAGCCTTAGTTCTTAAAAGCTGAGATACAGTTTATATTCTTTTTTAATTAATAAAGTTTATTTTTAGAGAAGTTTTAAATTAATAACAAAATTGAGCAGAAAGTAGTTACCATATAATCCCTGTCCCTACACACAAGCACCCCCATCTTTGCCACTCCTCACCAGAGTGGTGCCTTGTTAATAACAAAACCCTCCATTGACACATCACTGTCACTCAAATTCCCTACTTTACATGAGGGTTCACTCTCAGTGTTGAGCATTCTATCAAATTTTGATGGAAGTACAGTGAGCTGCATCACCATTGTATTATCATTCAAAATGGTTTCACTGCATTAAACATCTGTGTTGTGTGTTCTCATCTCTTTCTGAGAGCTCCTGGAAGCTACTAACTGTACTGCTTCAATAGATGCATGTTTCCAGAGTGTCATATAGGTGGAATCATAGATCATATAGTCGTTTCAGATTGGTAGCATGCATTTAAGTTTCCTCCATGTCTAATCATGGCTTGATAGTTCATTTCTTTTTTATCTTTGAATGATATTCCATTGTCTGGACAAATCAGTATGTTCATCCATTCACATACTGAAGGGTATCTTGGAAGTTAGTTCCAAGTTTTGGAAAATATGAATAAAACTTCTCTTTTTAACTGCTTTATGTAAAAATCAAGGAATACAAATTTGTTGGATAGTGTAGTGAAAGTATTTTGATTTTGTAAGAAACCACCAAACTGTATTCAACTGTTTATATTTCATCAGCAGGAATGAGAATTCTTGAATTCCCACATCCTTGTCAGCATTTGGTACTATCAGTGTTCTGAACCCATATTATTTATGTTCTTTTTTTAAAAAATATCTTTTAATATTTTTTTTTGCAATGCAGTTCTATTGGGAATAAGTTTTCTCACCTTTTGCTTTTCTGAAAACGTCTTATAGTATAATTTCCATTTGTTATGGTTTAGAGATAAGGTATTTCCCAAAAGCTCCTGTGTTAATGCAGGAATATTCAGAGATGCAATGATTGGATTGTGAGAGCTGTAAACTCATCAGTCCATCCCAATTTGAATGGACTAATTGGCATTCTTAGGTGAGCTGTGACTGAAGGAAGTGGTTCATTGGTAGTATGCCCTGGAAGGTTTCATCTTCCCTGTGGCCCCTTCCCCTTGCTCTCTCTGATTCCTGTCATCATGAGCCATGAGCACAGTGATTTTTCTGTGATATGCCCTTCCATGATGTTCTGACTTACCTTGCAGCCTTAGTGATTGACTTGGCCACAATGTCCTAAACCTCTAAAACTGTGAGCCAAAATAAACATTCCTCCTGTAAGTTGTTCTTCTTGGGTATTTTGGCCACAGTGATGAAAACCTAACTAACAACATGGTAATATTTTAAACTTTTACTTCTTACTTGGATGGTTCCTGAGAAATCAGTTGTACTTGTTATAGTTGCTGTTGGATACGTAGGGTGTTTTTTTGCTCTGTTTTTTTTTCAAGATGTTATTTTATTTTTTCTGAAGTTTGAAAATGAAATGCCTAGGGATCGGCTTTTTGGCATTTGTTCTGCTTGATGTTCTCTAGATCTATGGCTGATGTCTAACATTAATTTGAGGAAATTCTCTGTCATTATTGCTTCAGATATTCCTTCTTTACCTTTCTGTCTTTCATCTTTTCTATTGTTCCATTATGCATATGATAACCCTTTTGCAATTACCCACACCTCTTAGGTATTCTGCTTTGTTTTCTCACAGTCTTTTTTCCCCCTTTATTCTTTTTAGTTTTGGAAGTACTTGTTGCCATATCCTTAATCTCAAGAGAGTCTTTCCCCATCTGTGACCAGTTTACTAATAAGTCCAAAAAAGTGTTGTTTATTTCTGTTACAGTATTTTGGATCCCTAGCTTTTCTTTCTTTCTTTCTTTTCTTTTCTTTTTTTTTTTTTTTTGGTGGGGAAAACCATTTTACTGAGGGAATTGGTGGTAAGGAGTAAGCACTGAAAAAGAGCTGAGGAGGGCAATGAAATCTAACATCTTCAGCAGGGGCAGGGTCTTGCTATGGCCAAAAGGACCTCTAGTATTTCTTTTTGACTGGTTTTTCAAATTCCATCCTTCTTCTTACATTGCCCATGTGTTCTTAGATGCTTTTTACTTTATTTTTGGAGCTGTTGGCATATTAATCATATTTTAAATTCCAATCTGATAGTTTGAAAATACCTGCCATATCAGGCTCTGTTTCTAATGCTTTCTCAGTCTTTTCAAATGTGTTTGTGTTTTCCTTTTAGTATGTTGGAGACTGAGGCCAACATGATGCCTGGCCGGATGCCAGAGAAAAGAATTGGTGGTAAACAACTCTGTAAGAGGCCCAGATGGCTTGTAAAAGAATTAGTGGTAAACAACTCTGTAAGAGGCTCAGCTGGCTCGTATCTTCCTGAGTAATTAGCAGACTGCCTGACCGCATGATTAAGCTATTTGGCCACTCATTTGTTACAATTGGTTGAATGTGTTTGTGCTGTGTCCCTATTGGCTGTTGTAACAGATAAATCCTGGGCGTACGGAGACAGAATGTAGATGACTCTAGTGAGAGGAGACGCTCCCATGCAGGCGGCAGAAACAAGGAAACTAGAGAAGAAGAAGAATAGCAGACAGCAGAAACAGGGAAACTAGTAAGGGGAGAAGAAGAAAAGCAGTAGAAACAGGGACTCGAGAGAGAGGAGATATAAAAAGCCTTGCCTCTAGTAAGAGGAAAATGTAAAAGCCTTGACTCTAAAAGAGAAAGATGTGAAAGCCTCTAGTGAGAGGGAAGAATAAAGCGCTTGGCCTCCAGAGAGAGGGAGGAAATAAAGTGTTTGGAGAACTCAGGACCAGTGGGTCTACTTCATTTCCCTTCAAACACCGATTAAGAGCTCTCCAGTTCCTGCTGGCTTGGACCGGACAAATGGTGGCCCATACAGGGAATTCTTTTTGCTCTCTTCAGAAAGGTTGGTAAACTGAGGAACCCTCGTGGAAAAGCTCTGGCCAGAGTGTAGAAAGGGCGAGGTAGTTATCATGGGTTCTCGTGCTTCTAAAGCATAAATGATAGATACAAAAGAGAAAGATGTAAAAGCCTCTAGTGAGAGGAGATGTAAAGATGTAAAAGCCTCTGGTGGGGAGGAAATAAAGCGTTTGGAGAACTCAGGACCAATGGGTCTACTTCATCCCCAGTCAACTGCCGATTGAGAGCCTCCCTGGGTCCTGGTTGGACTGGGACATTAGTAAGCCTTATAATATTTTGATGAAAGGTGGATATCATGTTTTGGATAAAAGGAACTCCAGTGTATAGGCTTTTAGTGATGTAAGGATGGAGGGTGGGTAGAAGACACATTCTATAGCCCTATGTTTAGGTCTCTGCTTGGTTGACTCTGTGCTCAGGATTGTGAACTTCATTAGAGATTCTCAGTCTAATCCACTCCCTTGGTTGCAACAAGATGGATAGGGGGAACTAGATATTTTCTTTGCTCCAAGCAGGGAAGGCTCTGATAAAACCCAAGCAAGTTAGTCTCTATTCAAATATCTCCTGAGAACAGGAAGTGCAGAAAGCTCTGGAATATTTCAAAGTGGTTATTTTTTCTCTCCTCCTCTGCCAAAACATATTTTAGAAGAGCTCTAGGAGGTAAAACCCACAAAATGGTGGGGAGTCCCTTTGACTGGATCTTCCTGGAGTGCTAAACCCCTACCATTAGTGTGCAGTAATTTCTCAGTGATTCTGTATATTCACCTATCTAACTCCCCAGGTTGGGGGGCAGCACTTGGCCTGGTGACCTCACTTCTATGAGAGATTTAAGAAGAAATAAAATTGATTTTTTCAGTTTGTTCAGCTTCTTACCTGTTGTTAGAATAGAAGGTGACATATAAGCTTACATGCCAGATCAGAAGCCAGATATCAGTTTATATTAATTGCAACAATGATGGAATAGAGATGCAGAATAAGTAACAGTAGTGGGATATTAATAATAATGAGGTTTTTTTATAGCAGAGTCACACTCTTCACTACAATGGTCCAAGTTTCCCATTAAGAGTGAGTAAATCATAGTACATTTTCTTTAACTTGCTTTTGCAATTTTGTTGTCTTTTGATAATATTTAATCTTCATAAATTCTAATTTCAAGTGATTATCAATATTGAGTTTTAATTGAAATATTTAAATATACTCAAAAGTATTGAAAATATACTCCTAAAGTAAAACAAAAGTTCTCAAAATTATAATATTGAAAAAGTTTGGGGGGCTGGAGCAGTGGCTTAGCAGTTATGGCGCTTGCCCAGCACGCGCAAGTACACGAGTTCAAACTCCAGCACCCACGTACACAACTAAGTGTCAGAGCAATGAAAGCCATGTGAAAAACTCAATAAAAATAGATTCTTTCTGTCTCTCTCACTGTCCTTCTCTCTTAAAAAAAAAAAAGTTTGGGACTGGAGTGGTAGTTCAGTTGTTGGAGTGTTTGCCTGGCATGCATGAGGAGCTGGGTTCAAACCTGAGAACCACATATTAGATTGAATATCAGAGAAGCAAAGGCCCAATGAAAACATAAAGACAATTCCCTCTTTACTCTCTCTTTCTCTCACTTCTTTCTCTCTCTCTCTCTCATAAAAAAAATAAGAAAAAGTTTACTGTCAAATCATTTCAGGAAATTCTATAACTTAAGACATCCTCAAGAGGGATGGGAGAAAAACTCAGTGGTAGAACCCTTCAGTTTCATCTCCAGCACTGCAAAAGAACAAAAATTAAAAAAAAAAAAAAGATCTTTTCAGAGGTCTTCATTCTGAAAACCTATAAAGATATTTGTTTGCCAGAATGCAATGAAATTAGTTAACAAGTGACTCCTAAGCTATCCTGAATAGCAAATGCTAATGTCTTGTGTTCACATATGGCCTGCAACAACTTTTGAGACCCTCCAGGTAGTTATTTATTTGGTCTAATTGGTCAATTGTTCTAGTTTTGAGCGAATCTAGTTTATTGAAAGAGGAAAAGAGACATGGAATTTCCCTCCTATGAACTCTTGTTTCTCCCTACAGGAAAGACTATTGTCACATTTGCCTCACAGTGAGAAGACCCCACTGAGGAACATTCATAAATACAGTGGAAAAAGTGGGTTGTGCTGAGCTTGAGAGCTATTCCTGAGTATTCTTTAGACACATCAGATGAGGAATAATAACTGTCACAGACTGAAAGCTCTGTGTAATTTTTCTGATTTCATAAAAAAGTTAATTATAAAAATTCTTATAAAATGTCCCCAACACATTGATTGTTAACCAAATGAAATTTTTTGTGCTCCCCTGGAGGATATTTGGCAAAGTCTGGAAATGCTGTGATTATCACAGTCTGGGGAGTGCTGCTGGCTTCTAGTGGGTGGAGGATACTGCTGAGTGCCCTACAACATGCAGGAAAGTCCCCACATTGTGGTGTAGTCACATTTAGTCCCAAATCTCAGTAGTAATGAAGTTAAGATACTCTATCACAAAGTGTGACTTAAACAAGAAAAAATAAACTATTATGTAAGGATTGTTAGGTGGGTGATGACTATATTTATAAACACTGAGCCTGGTAAACAAACTACAGGAGTAAGAACTTCCTAATGTTCCAGTTTATAATTGCAAGTTTTTCTCATTTTGGAATGGTCTGTGTTTCAGAATTTTTGTTTCTATTCTTTATGCTTCAGTTCTGATATTTATGGACATGCTCAAATATTCCTTTTCTTTCTTCTTCTTCTTTTTTTTTTTGAATGTCCCAGTGTTCTACAATGTACCTGTGGCCTCAGAGTTTGAGAATGGCTGGTGGATTGAGCTCTCCTCATTCTTCATGACCAGACTCGTAAAATAGTTGAAAGACTTAAAATCGCCTTTCTCAATGGAAAAACTACTTACAAAATCTGACCATCAGTTCTTTCTTTACTATGCTACTACACTACAGAAGGGGCTATTAAAAGAGTAAGATAAAAAGAAAATCAAGAACAAGAGCAGTGGTATAGTCAGGTCCATGCTAACCAACCTGACTTCTGGACTTTCCTGTTATGCATCTTGCTAGGTAGGTGACCTTGGACAACTGACCCAGCCTGCCTTGTCACTTGAGTCAGGGAGATGATGAGGTGTGCATCTCATAGGGCAGCTGTGTATGAACTGCTCAATACAGTGTCTGGCATACAGGATTATTAAATAAATGTTAACTGTCCTTATCTCTCTATTTTTATACCCTTTATTTATTTACCAAATACCATCAGGTTCCTATTACATGGCCAAGTTCTACATTAGACACTGAGAATTGAATAATGAGCCCAAACAAACTGGTCCATGCTCTTAAGTTTATTGTCAAGGCATTAGAAAGGCACAAAAGATAAAAATATGCAAATCATACATTTGTGGCAGCTGTAAAAAGGGTTACATGGAGCTGTACCACAACTGAGGGAGGGACCTCAAGGGTTCCTTAAAAGACTGTGGCTTTGAGCTGAGGAGTCTGGGTCTTTGTCTTGTGACAATTTTTCTTTTACTTTTCCACTAAATATAGGTCACAGCTGTTCCTAGAGAGAGGCACTGCATGTTCTGACTGTTCTAGCTGAAGGAATAATTTGTACATGATATGACAAGGGGAGGAACTAGGAATGAGCAATGTTCTTTTAAATTCCTCTTTCTCTCTCTCTATTCAGAATTTAAGTCTACTACTTGCTAGATTTTTTATTTTTCCATTAGAATGTAGAAACAATGCCACTTCCTCTTAGTGCCCTGAATGTAAAAAAAAAAAAACAACAAAACCTAAAAAGGTGGTTCTGGGATCTTATTACTGCCAATCAACCAAAATATGAGTATTTTGAGGATGTGGATTGCTTTCTGTCCTTGGATATAGCTGCCAGGGAATATCTGCAGAATATGATGGCTGCTTGTGTCTCCCTTTTTGTCAAAAAGGCATGGAAGGTTGGAGGAAGCTTACATTCCTCAGCCTCTGGAAAAAATGAAGAGACCTTATCAGCAGAGGGTTAAGGAGTCAGTGAAGAAAACGTCTGATTGTTTCTTAATATTATCCTGGACAAAAGATAAAAGATACTTGTCAAAGACCCTTTGCCTGACCTCTGTTAATGGTCTCATTATTTGTCTTATAACTTTAGAAAATGTTCAATCCATCTTCAGGGCCCGTGGCAGATTTTTAGCTGTTCTCTGAAATCCATTCTCCCTTTCTTTCCCAGAATAAAGCTAGAGTACATTTAATAGCCTTCTTTGAAATTAGGTGAGTCCATGTGACTGAGCTCTAGGCCAAGGAAGTGCCCAGAGTGATGGATGAACTTCTGGGCCTGGCACATAAAATACCCTAAGGGGCTCCTTCACATTCACTCTCCTTTATGGCTGAATGGGATCGTAAGCCCCAGGACGAATCTGGAAACCACATATTTTGAAGATGGCAGCATCTTTTTAAGTCTGGGTCTTTGGATAATTATATGGAACTACCCTCCAAGAGGAGACATCTCTTTGGGATTCTTATGGGAGAAAGAAATATATTTCTTGTTCCTGATAATTTAATTTTGAAGGTTTATTATTACAGCAGAATTGCACTAATTAATATAGAGCCTGATGAAAAGAAGGTACTCAGCCATGATTATGGGATGATGTCAAAACACTTGTAAAGTAAAAGAATTCTCCCAGAGGAAATGATGATTGGATTGCTATTATTATTGTGATTTCTATCTGTTACTATATAATAGTTCTGAAATATTCCTGCATTCACACACAGGGATGAATTGCTGATCATATTCACAGGAGTCAAAGATACTATTCAGTATCAGTATTTGCTATATGATTGTAAGGACAAAGGTTATCAAAAGGTTCAAGTTGAGAGGTGTTTGGGACATCAAGTGTCCTTCTCAAAGACCTTCCTTCCCAAGTCTGGTATGTTCTTCTGGCCAAGAACAGATGAGCTCTCCAGGGGTGGCTCACTGACTCCTCAGATGATGAAGAGTTCTATAATTATGAAGCATCCACATTTGCAGCCTCAGAGAATATGCTGCATGTCTTACATGGAGGAAGGCCATGAAAGAAAAGAAAAGAAGCAGAGGCCCCAGTCAGCTTAAAACCATTGTCAGCTAGACCTCTTGGTAAGCAGACTATTGATAAATCACCAGGGATCTATGCCCCTACATCCTGGATCTATCTATCTCTCTCTCTATCTCTCTCTCTCTCTCTCTCTCTCTCTCTAGGTAATCCTTATCCAGAGATCTCAGGGACATTTATGAAACATAAGGTCATTTCATAGAGAAAATCTCTTCTTAGCATTTATTAATAGTCAGTTTACTGATCAGTATTCCCCCATGAAAGAGGAGAATGAATTCCAGCCCATCTGTTTTAACTCCTTCCTTACACTTTTATAATTCTGTTATAAGAGAAATGGGATCAATAGTATTTTATGTACATCAACAAAGATGTATTCAAATAAGATTAAAGGAAAAATGGTTTAGAGCAGGGCTATATTTATTAAGCTACTTTGTGCTAAGGAAATTAAGGCTCAGAGATAACAGGGTTGAAAAGCTCACACAGGTAGCGAGTGGCCAAACTGGGTCCACTGGACTGGATCAGGAGCTAGATCTTGTGATTCTGTGTCCAAAATTATTTCCTCTAACTTGAGCTGTTTCCTAGGTCAGTGAAGTGCTGCCTTCTGGCCACGCTGTCCTTTTCTGAGAGTCATCTATTTATATTTATTGCGTATACATTTGAAGAAAGGTCATGTGATGATTAGTAAAACAAACCTGAAAGTTATTATTCCCTCCTCAATTCTGAAGTCATAAATTTTAGCATGATCTACTTTTCAGATTTACTGTTGAACATTCTGGTGTCCATAAGAGCAAACAGCAAAATAAAGAAATAGAGCTTAGGTTTCCTGATCTTTCTTCCAACTTTAACAAGTGAAGGTAATAGGTAGATTGCATGTGTGTGCATGTGTGTACAAGCACATGTGTATACTAAGTCAATTTTTGAAATTTATGAAAATTAATAGCAATTATAATAATTAAGTTAGTATTCATGAAATTGCCTCTCAACTTTCTACTCTGAAAAGTTTAAGAGCACCTTTGTCTATTTTGTGCATTTTTGTATCCCTTTCAATCACCCCTTGTAATATTGAAATCTCTTTACCCCTCCTGGCGTATATTTATGGGTTTTCTCTCATAGAGTCAGGCACAAGCCAGTCAATGGTGCCTACTGTGTCTTATGACAGTGGTTTAACAAGCTTATAAATCACTTACTTAGGTGGAAATATTGTTCATATCTTTCCTAAAGGCTTGAGTATAAATGAACCCCTGAATTTCTGAAAGTATTACCTAATATGCTTTCTGAAATCTAATAATAAAGGCAACAAAAATTTTACATTTGCATTGTATGTTATAGTATAAATGGCATTCCTTGAGAATATTTTTCATTTAATTTCTAAAGTCAATTGAAGTAAGACTATTATTCTTGTTTTAGATAGCAGCTGCTGTGGTTTGGATCTGGAATGTTCCCCAAGAGCTCATGTGTTGAAGGCTTGGTCCCCAGTGCAGGAATATTCAGAGGTAGGGCTTTTGGGAACTGATTGAATCCTAAGGGATCTGACCTCATCAGTGAGTTAATCATTGATAGCTGAAGGGATTACTGGGAAGTGGTTGAAGCTGTAGGCAGGTGGGAGTGGAGGAAGTAGGTCATTTTGGGCATTGGAGACTGTAGCTTGTCCTTAGCCCCTTCCTCTCTCTTTCTGCTTCATGGCTGCTGTGAACTGAGCAGCTTTCCCCTGCCACATCATGAAGTTCTCCCTCACCTCAGGCCCGCACAATGGATTTAGCCAACCATACACCGAAATCTCTGAAACTGTGAGCCAAAATAAAACTACATTCCTTTAAGCTATTTATCTCAGTGGTCATAGTGATGAAAAGCTGACCAGCACAATAGAAAACCAAACTCTGAATATGTCATTTCACTTAGTTCATTGTGACGCCTGTATTATATGAAATTCTGACACTGAAATTCCAGTATTATACAGTTTTTTGAATAAGTCCCACACAAAGACAATTTTCTGTTTAAAGTTAAAATATAAAGAGCAGAACTAAAGTTATCTATATCGCTCAATTTAGAGATAATGACTTGTTCATATTTTTTCTTCCGAAGTGTTTTCTATGCATATGTATATGTTTTAGCAGCTAAAAATGTTGTAGTATATTCAATTTTGTATTTAGTCTTCTTTTTTCCTCCTGTATCATACCAGTTTGAAACCTTTGACTAGAGCGGGCCAATTAAGTTTCATTACTCTAGGTCCTGGAATAAGGATGCCTAGATTGTTACAGAAGACTGGTGAGCAGAAGGCTTTGCATTTCAGAGTTAATTGCTATCACCATATGGTGCAGCTTACTATGTATAAGACATTATACCAAGAAGTTAACATGCGTTTGTTCACTTAATTCTCATATATCTTCTATAAGGTAGGCACTCTTATAGCCACTATTTTGCATATGGTAAAACAGCATATAAACAGAGATTAATACTCTTTCTAAAGTTCATACAGCTTCTAAGTAAAAGGGCTAGAAATTGAATCTGAGATGTTTAAATTTAGAGTTCTTTGTAACTACTACACCCAACCACCTCTCAGAGTTCTAACTCTAAGACAGTGTTCTGAGGATCAAATAGTCACATGGATGCCTTAAATACTTAATATTACAAGCTCTGAAACCTAGGTGAAGGTCACCTGTGGCCTAGCATGAGTGTAGGAAGTGGTATTGCCAGCAGAAAGTCATGGTCAGGGAGTTCAGAAAGTGAGACTTAGATAAACCTAGGGAGAGATTAAGTATTCTGCATGGCACCCTTGTATGGCATGGAAGAAAAACTGTAAGGATAGCAGCTTCAGACTGGTAGACACTAGATCTCTTCCCAGCCTGGGAAAGGAAGTCTGACTCAAGCCATTTTACAACTTCATAGAGCCCTGAAGGATCTTGGGAGAGGAGATGGAATAGGATGATAGGAGGAGGAGAAGCCTGAGGAGAGTGATAATAAACCTTTTACCTATAGTTTAATGGAGGCTCAAGTCAATTCTAATTTGCATTATCACAAATACAATGGACAAAAGAAAAGATCTGTGACACTATGGATCCATTGCCCCATCACTGGATATTTAATTAACATAGATAATGCTCTAATAAATGTTTGAAGTTGTACATTTTAGAGCAAGTTTTATAAAACACTGTGTAATTCCTCAGTCATAATGTTGAACTTTAGAAACCTCTTACAACAAATTACACACTGGTTGATTCCATTTATATGATTCCATTTATATGGTGTTTGGAAACAGGCAACATTTTTCATATCAATGAAAGTAGAAGGGAGTTACTTGTGACTGTAATAGATTCTGAAGAGGAAAGCAGTTCCCTCCAGAGGTGTTGTTAGTGTTCTATGACTTGATCAGGGTGGTGCTTATAGGGGTACAGACAGTTATAAAAGGGTATCAAGCTTAACACTGAGACCCTTGTCTGTTACAATATTATACCCAAAACATGAAGAGATTGAGTGTTCAAATGGAGATCAGATATCTAGGATCAATCTATTTATTGTATTTATAATGTACAAGTTGATGTTTTGAAATATGTATACATTTTGAATGGCTAAATTGAGAAAATTAACACATTACCTCACTTTTTATGTTGAGAACCCTTAAAATCTATGATTAATGATTTCCAAAATACAACATAATGTTTTTAACTATAATTATCATGTTGATTTGAAGGTCTCTTGAACTTAGTCTTCCTGCCTAACTGAAGTTCTGTATCTGTTGAACAACATCTTCCCTAATTCTCCCCGTCACCCAGCCTCTGATAAATCATTCTCTACTTTCAACTTCTATGAACTCAACTTTGTAAGGAAGATAATGTGCCATATGTCATTCTAAGTCCAGCTTAATTCACTTAGCATAATGTCCTGTGAGTTCATTCCTCTTGTCATACATGACAGGATTTCATTTTTTTTGGGGGGGGGGCAAAGTGTTCTATTGTGTACATATGCCACATTTTCTTTATTCATTGATGGGCATTCATTTCATATCTTGGCTATTAATGATGTGAATATTGCTCCAATTAACATGGGAGCACAGGTATCTCTCTAACATATTGTGTTTATTTTCTTTGGCTATATACTCAGTAGTGGGAATGCTGGAACATATACTAGGGTTGTTTTGAAACTTTTGAGGAACTTCCACATTGCTTTTCATAACAGGAGGATCTCCCTTGTTGACTGATCAAAAGGATTTTCTTCTTTATGTTTCCTTTTTTCATCTCATGGCTGGAAAGTCTAGATTAAGTTCCCAAAAGAAACCGATGGGCCATATCTGGCCTATTATCTATATGTTTAAATAAAAATTTTAATAGAACACAGTCTTACTTCATTTGTTGTACACATAACTTTCAAACTAGATTGGCAGACTTCAATAGCATGATAGAAATGACCCACAACACCTGAAATGTTCACTGTTGTGCTCTTTACCTCACCTGTTACCTGATCTAGGTGATCTAGATGCCCTTCCAATATTAGGAATTTATGAATGTG
Source organism: Aplodontia rufa (assembly GCA_004027875.1). Classification (NCBI taxonomy): domain Eukaryota; kingdom Metazoa; phylum Chordata; class Mammalia; order Rodentia; family Aplodontiidae; genus Aplodontia; species Aplodontia rufa. Next base: position 89,154 of record PVKS010000689.1, on the reverse strand, counting down.
TAGATTTAGAGTCCAGGTGACTTTCTCCGGAAAGTTCTATAATGTCAATAACTCTTAAGATTTATTTATCAAGAGAAATTTGCCCTTTTTGACTTGGTCTTGAATCTTCATTTTATACTTTCATTAATAAAAATTAAAATGGAACAGAAATGATTTGAACACAAACATGTCCAAAATACTGTCACTTGTTTGGATTGAAACTTATGTTGTGACTCATATGAAAACTATCTTTTTTTTTCTTTGGTACAGGCAGGATGACAATGAAATCCACAATAGAAGGATATGAAACCAGAATTTTATTCCAATCAAGTGTTCAGATATAAAGGTAAGAAAAGGAAAACACTGGAATAGAAATCATCCTAAGAAACCTCCCAGTTCCACCTCTGCAATGTTTCAAGTATGAAGTTGGCCAATGCTGAGGCTGTAGATACCTGCGGCTTGATTTAAGGCATTAGGAAAGCAATCGGCTTGCTCTGTGATGAAAGCGCTGCAGAATAAACTGCCTCATAAGCCTAGCACTTGTGCCCTTTGATTGTATTACTCACCCCTCCAGTTTTCCTCTACTCTTCCTAGGGTTTCTCAGCATCTCTTCCTAGCTTTTGATATAATTATGTCAATAGGTAGGCCCCAGAAAGCAGAGTTTTAAGAAGTCTATACTGTTGCAATCTTACTGTAACTCTCCTGAGATTCTTGAGTTTTTAAAATTTTGTTTGGTCCTTTTTTCTCCTTTCCCTGTAGAGATGCAATTTGCCATTCCTTGTTGCTATTTACATTTTCTCCCCTGCTGACCTCGTGAATTAAGGTTGTTATTAAGTTCCCATTCTATTCCTTTGGAGCAACTGCTGTCTCTGTACATTGTAGGTAAAGCCCCTCCAGCCACCTGCTGCTGGCAATACACAAATCAGGGGCCACAGCAAAAGCCAAGCCATTCCTTTGTCGTTGTCAGCTCAGACACACTGAGTGCCATCAAGGTCCTGAGCATACAACACAGAAGCTTCACCTTCTACAAGCTTATAGTACTGACCTATGAAGATACATAAACTGCACAGAAAATACATAACATTAAAACTGTGAAGGTAACAATATAAAATGCTCTAAAAGCAGAGTATGAAAATGCTCCACTGAAAGCATTTGAAAAATTAATCTTGTAGCTCTGGAGCTGTGACCCACATCTCCCATCAGCTTTGTTAGAACACTCCCCAAAAGTTTGAAATTCTTGTAGCATTTAGCATTTTATTCAGCCATGTTTCTCATGACTCTTGGCAAGATCTAGCATGCCACACTTCTCTGAAGCAGGGGGTTATTCATTTAGTGGTGCCACCTGTGATTTCAGAGTAGGGGTCCTATGGGGCTGCAACCCACACTTTTGAAAAAAAGTGTGTGTGTTGGACTGGAGAGGTAGCTCAGTGGTTCTGGTGCTTGCCTGGTATATGCGAAGATTTGGGTTCAAACCCCAGCTCCATGTACATGACAAAGCATTGGAGCAATGAAAGCCACATGAAAAACTAAGTCAAATTGATTCTCTCTCTCTCACTGTCCCTCTCTCTTAAAAAAAAAAAAAAAAAAAAGAAAAAAGTGTGTGTGTTAGCCAGTTCTACCACTATAACAAATAGCTGGGATATAGACTCATGGTTTTGAAGGTTTCTGTCAATGGTCTTTTGGCTTGCTGCCTTTGGGGCTATGGAGAAGCAGGACACCATAACAGAAGTACATGGCAAAGGAAGCTGCTCACCTCATGGTGGCCAGGAAGCAAAGAGGGAGAGGAAGGGTTGGAGTCCCTCTGCCCCCTTCAAGGATGACCCCCGTGACCTAACTTCCTCCCACTCTTTAAGAGATCCTATCTCTGAAATGTCCCACCACCTTCTGATAGTGCCACAGTCTAGAAATCAAGCCTTTAACACATTGGTTTTGGTGGAACACTTATTCAAACCATAGCAGGATGCCCATCAGAGGATGCTGCTATCAATGAAGATAGTCTATGAGCAAGAGAAAACTGAAAACAGAAACTCTGCTCTCTGAAGAAACTGCCTCTGCCAGGATTGAGATGTGCTGCTGACTGATGCTCTCAAGAAATTAAGCAGACAGGAATCTGAGAAGAAGCCCACAGGGACCCCATGGAAAGAAGCATATCTTCTTTTCTACCCCAGTTGCCGATCTTTCCATGGGAAGAAACCACATTTGCCAGACTGAAGAAGCTCATTGATATGATACTCCCAGGAACCACAGCAACTAAAAAGCCCATCAGAAGTCAGCAGAGAACAAAGAAATAGCTCTGAGTGAAATAGAGGGGAAAGAAGAGGAGGAGAAGTATTAGCAGGACTCTGTAGATATGTGGTAAGCATTGGTTTCCCTTTCAATCTGTGCACTTTGTAGGTTAGCTAGGCATGTTTTAAGAATGTAGGTAATTAAAGCAAATAAGAAGAAAGGCAATCAATCCACAGGAATTAATTCCATTTCTTAAGCATCAGAGAGTTCCTCCGTGTTTACCCTGTACCTCACACCGCTGCAATGCTCCGGGTGTAACATGATAGATAGAATACCTAGAGTAAGCTCAACACCTTTGATTAAGGGAAGCATGGTGAACATATGCTTGTAATTCTTCTCCATGCGTGGAAGCCTCAACATGGTTTCTGTTTATTGTGCAGGCCTGAATGTTATGCAGTTGGCTTTCATCCGATCTGTCAGTGGGTGTCTCACACAAATGGCTCTGTTTTCTCATTTCCCACAGGCGGTATTGATAACGGCATGATTATGTGTCTAGAATTGAAGCTAAGAAAGAAAGAAAAATTCTTGAGTTGAGTGTTATATCTTTGAATGTTGTTGAGATTAGGAGATACCAGTTTCACTGGTAAGTGTTGTTTGCTACAGATAATATGAAGAAACCATTGTGGGTAGTACTAGGGTGAATATAAGAGAAGTAAGGTGTAATCAACCTGAAAGACCAAACTTTAAACCCTGGGAAATATCTGAAATATTTTCAGAAATTAATATACTGTGGAAAGTAAAAAGAATGAGTAACCAAATTAATTACAGGGCACTAGATTCATTTGTCAGTGTTTTTCAGGATGGGAGATTGCAACTCTTATTTTAATTGTCATTTCCATAATTGTGTGATAGCTTAGGGTGATTATCTCCTGTGATACCCTGTCTTGCCCATATGTCCACCCCAAAACTGGCTATTATTATTATTAGATATCATTGTTATATCATTTATCATACTTATTATTAATATTACAATGAATAATAGAAAACATTGTTAGATATATTTATTATTTTTTATATCTAATTTACATTTTTAGACTAAAAGTATCACTTGTATTCCTTGCCCATGTGTCTTGCCTGAAGGAGCAGCAAGCTGGAGAAAATAAAACTCTAATAAGGGAAATGACCAGAAGCTGTTTGGCAGCTGCTATGCTTAGTGCCAACATGCCAGTGGGCAGCATTCTGTCTCCAGTTTGAACTCACCTGCTGGGTGGTGCTCATGTGGGCCAATTCAGTTTGCATGTCTGATGTAACACATTTTTGATCAAGACTGAATTTAAAATTCAAATTTCCATCATCTGTGCCAATGCCATTGAACTAACCATTTGCATTTTTACATATTAAAAATGATATGGGAGATCAATTTTGAATGACACTTGATTTATGTCTGTTGGGGAATATTTTGTAATTTATTGTTGGATTAACACTTAAAAATATGAACTTTCAGCGCTGAAGATAATGAAAGAATCCTACCTTAGTTCTATTAACTTCTGCTAAACACTTTAGCTAATATTGCAAAAGCTTTATGGGATTTCTGTGAATGATTTCAACAGGATATTGCTGTTTCTGGAAAATAATACACTTGGGAAATATGTAGAAAAAGTAGAAAGTGGAGACCTACAACATTGTGACAAGGAGAAAATAGTTTGAAAAAATTTTCTAAGATTTTGGCTAAATTACTTAAAGTAACTGGTAATCTATTTGCTGAAATGTCAAGTAATCATGACATGTCAAAATGATGTGCTTGGTTTTTAACCACTTGCAAGTGAAGTTCTAGGGCTCTAGGATCTGTTCCTGTGCCAAGACCATGACTAATACCTGCTGTTAGGGCTTCTGGGAAAGGATGCCATTCTTTGGATGACTCTTCTTGGTAATTAAAGAATTCACACTTACGGTCCACAAGATCCACATTTGGTGGAATTTTCCTCCCTAGTCAAATTTTCTACTTACAGTATCATTTATAATCACTGTATGGTATTTTAGACAATTGTTCTATGGTCTCTGAACTTACAGAGCTTATTGTCCCCCCAAAAGGAAAGCTTAGATGTTTCTGGCATGCAGTTTATTAACTATGATGCAGGTTCATTTTGATCCGAATATTATAATGGTAATTGATATAAATTATGTAACCTTATTCAAACACCTGATATAGACACTTGAACCTTTCCCCTTCTTTCCATTTCTTCTAACTTTTCCTTGACTTATTGTGGTGAACAGATCTTAAGATGCTCCTACTGTCTCACCCATACTGGGCAACTGTACATGGCAAAGAACCGTTGGTCATTTCTGGGAGCAGAGAGTGGCCTCTGGCCAAGAATCAGCAAAAATTGAATCTCTTATTTCTATACCTCAAGGAGCTTAGGACTGCCAGTAACAATGAATGTAGGGAATAGATCCTTCCCCTAGTTTAGCCTCCAAAAGAGAACCCAGCCCTGGCTGACTCTTTGATTGCCATCATGTAAGACCCTAAATGATTTAAGCCATGTTTAGATTCCAAACAAACAGAAATAGAAGTATGTTGCTTCAAACCAGTAGTAGAAATAATATTATGAAGTAAAAGAAAGTTAATGTAGGTGGCTTGTCGGTTATGACACTTGCCCAGCATGTGCAAGGACATGGGTTCGAACCCCAGCACCACATACACAATGAGGTGTTGAGCAATGAATGCCACATGAAAAACTAAATAAAATAGATTCTCTTTTCTCTCTCTCTCTCTTTCTTTCAATGTCCCTCTGTCTTAAAAAAAAAAGTTAATGCAATAAGTATCTGTCATCAAAGGCTGAATTACTACCCCAAGGTATCTATCATCAAAGGCTGAATTACTACCCCAAGGTATCTGTCATCAAAGGCTGAATCACTACCCCAGCTTCCCACTTGCTCTCTTTGCCTATACATTTGATTCTACACTATTGAATCTCCCCTCTGCTGTCACTGTTCTTTCTAGAACACCCATCTGCTTATGTCACTGCCTTATTTAACTACCTTCAAGTCACAACATACTTCCTGATGCCCCTTCATTATCGGTTTCTGATGTCACTTTCCTGCCCACTCTGCCTACTTTTGCATCACACCACAAGCTGACTTACCCTCAGAATTTTTTCAGTCTGCACATACTCCATTCATTCCCCACTTGACTTTCAATTGTCAATTTAAGCCTATTTTCCTAAATTTAGAATGCAAGCTTCTATTCAATTCTGTAAGACTATTTTAACACTGAATTTATCGAAATATATTATAATTGAATATTGACATGTATCTTTCCTTTGGACTAAACATTTTGGGGATCATGGTTAAATTTCCACAAGTAGCACAATGGCTAGTATGAAATAGGTAGACAATAACTATTTTATGAATAAAAGTTGTTATATTTTTAATAAAAAGTATTGCATAAATCTGTACTGAACTGATTTATATTACATCTTCCATTGAATATAAATCAGTTCTGTGATTTGATTGGTCTAAATCCATGGTTACCCTATGTACTGTACAAGATCTTGAGGTCCATAATTATGAATGTATATTAATAGCAGTACAAATGATTGTTTTTAATTTATGTCCACTGTGTAAAGCTCTATAAAGGAAATTCTAGGAATCTTTTATTTTAAACAATACTCCTTGCAAATCTCATGATTCAACAAGTTTGGAAAGGCTAGTTTAAAATGATTACTGTGATTGACCACTGTACACCTGATTCCTACCCACTGAGCTCAGTCTGCCTGTAGAGCCAATTAAATCGAGCCACATTAATGACACACTGTTGCTAGCATTGTTCAGAACTAGCTTTCATGATTTGTCCATGGCTCAGCAATTGGTTTTCTGTTTTCCCACAGCTCAGTTCCCAGAACCCTTTCATGCATTTACATGTGGCCCCAGCACATCACCATTATGGCATTGACCATTGCTTGGTGTTGACTCATTCTTTCTCCCTTGCTACTAATATACCAAAATTAAACCTTAATTCAATGAAGGCTCTCACTTCGTGGAATGCAGTTTTCTAATTTAATTCATGCCAGGTGTTTCTTGAGTCACAAACCAGCAATTCCTTTGGGAACACAGATGTGGTAAATATATAAAAAGCACTTATTGCATTTTAAATGAATCCAAATTTTTTTCTTATTTTCAATTATGGTCTTCTCTCAGGGACTTTAAATGCACAAGTAAAACAGAGCTAAATATTCCACATAGTTTTATAGAACATAATAATAAGTTCATTGAGAGATAGAAAATTTATTTAATACTGTTATTATCATTTTCTATATATAATAATACTATTTTATTTTATATATAGGATTATGGTGGCACCAGAAAATCACAAAATTCATGCAGATCTCAATTATTACCTGAAAGTTATATAGTTCAGGTAGTCTTTATGTAGTTTAGATCCTAATTCTCTACCTTATTATTTGGTCACTTGGGGCAGTCCTTTGATTTGTTCATTTGTAGATAGGAATAAAGATAGAGTTTTGCAATGATACAATTTAAGAAAAATTGATTAGGACAGTATTTTGTCGATAGTAAGTGACCAGATGACTAGTTTATACCTTAAACAATTCAAGTGAAGTGATGCTAAATCTCCCTTTTTCTCTCTCTTTCTCTTTTTCTGTCTCTCTCTCTCTCTCTCTCTCTCTCTCTCTCTTTTTCTTTTTGGTAATTTTAAACTTGCTTATGCTGGCTTTAAAACCAGATAGAATCTATTGACTTTAATGAAATATCTGGAAATTCAAAAGCTTAGTGGCATCAGGCCTAGTCACACTTCCTTCATGATATGGTTCATTTTTTCTTGGAACTATTATTTGTGTGTGTGTGTGTGTGTGTGTGTGTGTAGATTGCCTAAAGGATGGTCCTTATATAACTGAAAGAGGACTGCCAGCAAAAGCAAAGGGACATTTTTCCATATTCATTTAGTAGCAAGAAAGAAAATGGTATCTCATCTTTCTTATTTAAGGGTTAACATAGAATTTCCCCAGGAAACTCTAGTATTCCTCTCTGCTGAGATAAATACCCACCTTATTCCAGAAGAATTAGTGATAAGAGGAATGATATTTTCTTAAGAAAGCAACCCTTGATTTCAGTTCAATTGCAAATACTGTACTTTATTTCTGATCAGAGAGAGAATATTGGAAAAATCACCCACAGTCTTCAGTACATATTTTTTAATTATAAAATTAAGAAGATTGACAACATCCTTTCTATATTTAATAATCTGTGATTTTTCTATCAGAGAGCAGAGATTCTTTATTTAAAAATTGAGGATTTGTAATGTTGTACAATCATAAATACTTATGTAGTAACAATATGATATGCCCCTGATCCTGATCCAGAATCATCCCCATATCACCCGCATAGTCTCTTGACTCTTTCCCACATAACATATAGTATGTGTGTGTGTGTGTGTGTGTGTGTGTATAATTGTGCATTTCCCAGAATGAAATGTTTGTCATAGTATTATTTAGATTCTTGGGTAAGTAGAGTAAGCTACATTATTGATTCCCTCCAGATCCCTCTCTATCTTCCTTCCCTCTCTCTTCCCTCCCTCCTGCCTTTCAGCCTCTCTCCCTATCCCCACCACACATCTATGATTCCTCTAGATTATATGTTGCTTCAACTTTGGTGAGTCTAGCATATAAGCTTGACTATCTTTCACCCAAGCCTGGGTTTTGGAGAGCAGAGATTCTTAATTATTTTAGTCATGGGCTCTTTGGTGGTCTAGTGAAGCCTACAGATATCTCAAGTAATTACATAGACAGACAAAAGTATACTTAGCATGTAATTACCAAAGCATCAAATATTATGTTACAGTAACATTTGTTTATTTTTTTTAAAGAGAGGACATAGAGAGAGAGAGAGAGAGAGAGAGAGAGAGACAGTCAATTTTTATTTAGTTTTTCACATGGCTTTAGTTGCTCTGACACTTAGTTGTGTACGTGGGTGCTTGGGTTTTAATATGTGTAGTCACGCATGCCATGCAGGTGCCGTAACTATGGGTCCACTGTTCCACAGCCCCACATTTGTTCTTTTTAAAAACACATTATGTAACAATAAATACTGAAACTTTGAGGGAGTGACAAATGTAAACCAGTTTGAGATCTCTATGGATTCAGACATTGCTAATCATACTGGATTTTTGCCTCTGATAGTAATTGCATAAAAAACAAATTTTAATTAGAAGTTAATAAAGACAAGGTTCTAATTATGTTTCCCACCTTAGACTCTGAACTTCCTGACTTATATCATTGGTTACTTGGGGTTTCCTGGACTCCAGATTTAGAATCACTATCACAAAGGATTACTTTGGAAAATCAAGAAAAAAAGGTATGACATGAAGGATTATAAGCCTGAAGATTCAGTTGTGATTTTCTTAAAGTATTTAACAGAATTTCCCTGCAATCTGATTATGAGTATGTGGAATATTTTGATGGATGGACTGTAAGCTCCTTCAAGGAGAGACCCATGTCATCTACACCCTGGACTGACTTATAGCTCTATTCTTCAAACTGATTCTGCAGCAAAATCACTTTGGAAGATTAAAAAAAAAATTATAAGCGCACCATTTCCACTGGAACTTCTGAGTCAGAATGTCTGCATGGAGACTTGGGAATCTGTATTTCCAAAGGGTTCCAAGATTGTTAGATGCTGTTAGTTTTCACTGAATTGATTCACTTTAGGGAGCCACTTCCATTTAGTGCCTGGCATAATGCCTTGCACAAATTACATCCTCAGTAAATGGCTAGAGATTTAAAGGAGAGAACCTAGAACATATAAAAGAAGTTTACATTTAGAAATAACACCAAAAACCTCAATCAAGTATGACATAAAAATGTCACAAGGAAAAGTTTCATTCTTTTTTATGATAATTTCTAATAACAAAAATATAGTTCATGATGTATTTTGTGGCTCTTACATAAGAATTCTTGATGTAAATTGTTCTTATAATTATGTGACAGAGACATTTTATCTTCTCAGATGAACAATTGTGATTCTTTCTATTATTTCATGAATGTGAGGCAGCTTTGGTCTGATTGAATAGAATTGATTGGAAGTAGTGAGACAAAAGGTGGTACTGCTTAGTGACTTGTGCCATTTACATTATAAATGTTGCTGTGATGGGAGGCCTGGAAAAGTCAATCAAACATAATTATTCTGATCTTAGCACCAAACCATGATTTGTTGGCTTTTTGCATCCAAATTTCAGATATATGCAGCCTTAATGCCATTGAAATATTTATATTTAGAGCTCTGGAACAAAAGAAAATAAATTTGTTGAGAGGACATTCAAGCAAACTATGAGTTAGCTATATGCTGCTTTATTTAAAATTTAGTCTTTGCCCATATGTTACAAAATATTGCTGCTAAGATATGTCCTTGTACATATACTCTTTTATCAGTTTTGACAAGAATGCTTTAGATTCATCATGAGTCCTTGTTTATAAATGGATTAAATAATTATTCTTAACCATGAATTGCTAGAGCCAAAGACGTAGGTTTTACCTTACCCATTTACTCTACACCATTTTATTTTGCCTGTTACTTACGAAATATACTGTTTATCATTGGCTGAACTGAAGAGCTTTCTCAATTTCTTTGCATGTTTTTGCAGTTTGCTACAGCTCAAGGTGATGTTCTAACAATCACTATTTCTGTCGTATTTCTTTTTCTTCCACTCTGTGAATATTGATTGCATTTCTTCATTTTACATTTCTTTATCCTGTTACCCTTTGCACCTTTCTCTTTGCTTAGACCCTCTAAGTTACATTTTAAATCAGTTATTTTTCAAACTAGTATTAGGCTTATGAGGTCCTTTATGAACCCCATTTCGGCTACATAATAAAATGGTATTGCACTAATGTTCATTTTTATCAGGAGTCTTCCTTGACATCTACAGTACAAGTTAGAGTTCCTCAGTTGCAAACAAGAACCACCAAAACACAATTTATGGGATGACTATTATGGAGCTTGAAATAGACCATTTGAAAACAAAAAAAAGTATAGGCAATTATGAAAGCAGGAAGCCCAGCAATTACCTTGTAAAATGAACTATTTGGTTTGGCAATTCATGGAGGTAAATAATGAATCCCAGTGGTTTCTTCTATATTTGTGATACTCACTCAAGATATATGCTCTAGTAAAAATAGCTGATCAACTAAATAAGCTCATACTTCCAAGATCTGATTTAATTGGGTTTGGGAAAAAAGAACTTTAAACATTTCATTTCTGTGGTACAAATCAGGCATCTGAATTTACCATTTTATCAATATGTAGTGGAAGGATAATTTTCTAAAAGGAAATCCAGGAGTTTTAGAAAGGAATAATAAAGCAAAAAATTAAAAACACTATGTCCCTTGTATTGTGCATTATAATTTTGCCCATGCTACTCATGTATGAAAAGCATACAATATATAATAGTATAAATTAGTATAAATTGTTCTAATTAAATATAAGGTACTTGAGATCCCAAGTCATATCTAAAGAAAGATATTATAAATATTTTAGTGCCTTAATATGAATAAAAATTAATATCTTAAGTCTTTTAGCTCTTCAAATTCTCCAATTATGCAGAATAAAATAAAATTTGGGGGAAGATAAGTTGTTTCATTCACTCCCTTTCTGTTTGCTAGACACAGTCTATCTCCAGACTCAAAGATGCTTTCAACTGGTGGACTTCCACTAATCAACTTCTTATTTTGCTGTAAAATTGATATTTTACCAAACCTGAATTCAGTCCTAGAGATTAAAGAATGAATTTTACTCTGCTATTTGTTCAGATCTCTGTCTTAACAGATTTACAACTGAAGATCAAACCCATATCAGAACTTTAATAATTAATAAAATTAATTAATAAAATTCAGAATGTAGCTCATGGTGAGCATAATACTGGATTTTTGATCCATGGGAAACTGAGTTCACCTGAAGTTGGTGACATTTTCGCCTCAAGAGATTAATTTGCTGAGTGTTAGCAAGTGTTGTTTGCCTGCAAACAACGTCCCACATTTGTTTTTAGGTTTTAAGTTTCTTTCTACTTCTTGCTTGCTTGCTTTTTCTTTTTACTTTTTTGTTCTCCCACCTGAAAATCAATTATCCCTCATGATTCGTCAATGAATTTCTCTCTTCCCTACAGCAAAAAGCCCTTAATCAGATTTTATTGTGTTCCAAAGCCCACTCTGTCTTCCACAGAGACAGCAAGATTCCTGCAACAATTGTCAGCTGGCAGGCATAGACTGAGAACATATGCAAAGAGTCTGTGAACATTCTTAAAAATCAGAGTGCTTCGTGTTGAATAGCACCTGACAAATGATTACATGCTGGAGATGAAAGGGAAATGCTTCTTAAGGCCGTGAAATGTCATTGCAGTGTGCTCATTTCATTACATATTGTTCCTCGTTAAATGTGTTATGAGCATTGGCATTTGAGTGAAGCTATCCTGTGAATCCCTGAAGGATGCTTCTGCTTATAAAGGCTCAGTGGAAAATTTCCCAAGAATTTATTAATAACGAATACCAATAATTGAAGCACAATTTCAGAAGACATCCTTTGAAGATGGTAGATAGGGATATTGGGGACTAATAATATTCTAACTTTTGCTAAAGATTGTTTTGGTGGTGTTCAGTTTCTTTTACTTTTCTCCAATTCTTCTGAGATATTTTATGACATTTAGTACCCTCTATCATAGTTCTGCTGTATTGTGTTGGCCTGGGGGTGTGTGTGATCAATACTCCCATCCAAAATTTGTTTTGAAGTGGAGACTGAGGATGCCATGAGTATATAAAAAGGCTTATTACTTAAGCAACGAGTCATTCTTGGTAGAACAGGGTAGACTCCAAGCAAGTCTGGTGTGGCTTGAGCAGAGGAACAGAGTATGAGACTGGTTTTCACTGTGCTTAGAGGAAGAGGATGTGTGGTTTGAACTTCCCTATTGTCACCAAGAGAAAGTGTCTGAACCTTCTTGGTTTACTCAGACGTAGGGTATAGGGAAAGGGAAGAGGAAAAGTCAGGGTTTAAACGTCAAAACTGGAGGGCAGTGAGTGTGGCTCAGTGGACGAGCCCTTGCCTACAATGAAAGGGGCCTTAGGTTTGATCCCCAGTACCACAAAGGAGAAACAAACTTCTCTGGAATTAGGGAGCAGAAGAACTTACAGGAAGAGTCAGGTCATATCACAGGCAGCATGTCACATTGGAAATGGAGTCACATTTCCTCCTACATTCCTGTCCTTGATTCCCAGTCTCAGCACTCTGCCAGACTTTTACACCCATGGTGCTTTTGTTCTTTTATGAACTTCTTTTTTCTTTTCATTCTTTCAACTTAGCTTCCACTGGGGCTCCTAGTTCATTAGATAGATCTCTACCTACACACATCTCATTTATGAGCGGTATTCAGATTTCTTACCCATAGGACTCCTGGGCCCCTGGCAAGTCAAGGATGTGTTGAATATTTGTTTTCATTCTCTAGCATGAGAAAGAGAAATTCACAATAGACCAAAGATAAGAAGATAACCACAGTGCAGAAGTCAAATTAAAAGGAGAGAAATCTGCGATAAACTATGTCACATACTGTATTATTATTGGTTGAAGAATTTGAGGCCAGACAATTGCTCCAAGTGGGCAAAGTTTCCTGATCTTGAATATCAGCATTTTCAGCGAGCTTTGGGAATATAATCAATATTGGAATATATTCAAATGAGAACAAGAGGAAAGAAAGTGGAGACTATGGAATAAGAAGTCCAGTTCTAAGGAATTTGCTCTGTGAGCAGGGCAAAGGACAGGAGTAAGTGAGCGAGAAAATGGGGCTGGGAGGGTGAGCACTGGGTTGCAAAGCAAGGGCTCTGAGCAATGGAAAGGGGTTATGATTCACGATGCAGGTGGAGGCTGGGCCTTAGGGAGGAACATGAATCATTCATCCATTGTAACAGGAGGGAGGGAAGAAGAAAGAGGAAAATAGGGACAGATGGCAGTTCTGTGGTAAGCACTAAAGGAATTCTCTGCTGATTACTTCCATGTTCACAGTGAAATAAAAAGCAAGTTGCAAGTGTATACTTATGCAGAAGGTATAGAGTTTATGCTGTCATTTGAATTAAAGTCTTCCCAATTTTTCCCTTTTAAGGTCAGAAGTCTTAGTCTTAGAAATTACTTCACATAATGTGGGAAGATGCATTTGGTTCCAAATGAGAGATTACAGATCAGTGATTCAACACCTGGAGTAGTCTCGTAGCTTAAACACTTTAACGTTTGCTTTTTATTATTGAAATATTAGAGCATCTGTGTCAAGATCAAATTTGATACTTTTTAAAAAAATGGGTTGCTTAGTTACCCTGAAAATGTGTTCCTGCAGAGGGATCATTGAAGGATGGAGCTGGATAATGCTTGTCTTCTTAACACCTATAAAGGATTTGAAATTGAAGCACAGGCTTTGCATGCTACCATGCCAGAGGGCACTGTTCATCCTGTAGCCTCTATAAATGGTGCCTCCTTGAAGTTGCTCCCTGTGGAGTTATGTGGATGTTAGTAGTTCTTTTCTTGATACCCATATGAATTTGAATAGTTGAAGAACATTCCATTTGGTATAGTGCATCTTTCTACACAAAAGGCTCTGGGATACTACTTTCCTTCAGAGCCTGCAATGAGATGAACTGTGTACCCTCAAAAGATACATTCATGTCCTAGCTTTGTGCATGTGATCTCATTTGGAAAGAGGGTTTTCTTTTTACAGACATAATTAAGACATAAATTAAGGCGAGGTTATACTGGATTACCATAGGCTCTATATCCAATCATTGATGTTCTTTTTTTTTTAACTATTTGGTATTTGATGTTCTTTTAAGAGACACAAAGAAACAGAAATCAAATTCACTTGTAAGTAAGAAGGCTGGGAGACCAATGGAGACAGGGATTTGAGACATGCAGCCACCAGAAACTATGAGACAATGACCTTTGAGGAAGCATGTCCAGGTGACACCTGATTTTATATTGCTAGCTTCCAGAACTATGATAGAATAAATTTCTGATTTTCAAGACATGCACTTATGGTAATTTGTTATGGCAGGGGCTAGAAAATGAATACAGTATGCATACAACACATTTCTCTCCATTATTTTCCCTAAGATGCTTTGGAAGCCTTTTGGCTGTCATTGTTTATACTTTACCTTTATCTTCTTATTTGAAAGAACTTTCATTTTCAGGATTCAAAAAGGATTTTGCACTTGACTTATGCTTATTGCATTTTGTCAATGCTGAAGTTATTTAAACTCCCTAGGCAATACATACTCACTTATTTCTTTCCCCATTGAAATCTGTACTTGTCTTTAGGGACCTCATCACGCACTTGCAGATCTCTAAAAATGTGAGGTACCCTGCTGTGCTCTTTAACTTTTGAACCATAAAGTATATAATTATATCACTCAATGTTAAAGAAGAGAGATTCATTCTTCTCATACCTTTAGTAAAATGTAGAAGGGATGATATTTAAGTATCTTTAGTGAATAAAGACATCAACTATCAAAATTAGTTATTTGGTAAGAAATCCAAATAACACAGAAGTAATAAAATATTATCTAAGAGCATCTCACTGGATGCAGAATTTATATAGGAAAAAAGATATTCTACTTAGAGAAAAGAAATGAAAATAATTGTTCACAAAAATTTATTGAAAATCTTTATGTCTCGGGCTGGAGCAGTGCCTCAGTGGTTATGGCACTTGCCTGGCTTGCACGAGTACACAAGTTCAAACCCCAGCACCACGTACACAATGAAATGTCTGAGGAATGAATGTCATATGAAAAACTAAATAAATAAAAACTGTTTCTCTCTTTCTCTCTCACTGTCCCTCTCTTTTAAAAAAAATCTTTATGTCTCAATTATGTTTGTTTTCAGAGATTGGAAATATCTAGTAATAGCAACACTTTCTTTCAAATAATTTGGAGCATCACTTATAAAGACAGTAAAGAGTGGACATAAATGTTGTAGCAGTTGACCTGCTCTACTCCAAACCACAGAAAGAAATTCCCTTTCCAGTGAGCTGTGTATAATTTTAGTTTCTTATATATAACCATTTATTGATAAAACCAGAAAGTAAGCCAAGCAAAACCAAATGTATTAGACTTGGAGCTTTGCAAATTTCACTTACATGACGAATTACACGACAAAGATATGAACAATTTATGAACGTAACATTTTGGTAACTGAAAAATTAATTGTAAGTTAAAATTCTCTTTCAAATGAATGACGTAATTAAAACATTTAACAATCTTCATTTCATTGAAATATATTCCACTGTTAAAAATATTCTGAATAATAGGCTAGATATTTTTTCATTATTTTTCCAAATGAACATATAAACAAAATGTGATAGCTTTAAATATATGAATGTTTAATCTTAATGGAGAAATTATTTTCTAGAATCCAAACTCAGTTTCCTTTTCTTTTCTTTTTCTTTAAAGAGAGAAGGACAGTGAGAGAAAGACACACACACACACAGAGAATCAATTTTATTTATTCTTTCACATGACTTTCATTGCTCTGGCACTTAGTTGTGTACCTGGGTGCTGGGGTTTGAATCCATGTACTTGCGCATGCCAGGCAAGCACCCTAACCACCGAGCCACCGCTCCAGCCCCCAAACTTAACAAAGGTAATCAAGTCTTAGACATAGTATTTGTTTAAAGACTTTTTTTTTTTTTTAAAGAGAGAGGAACAGTGAGAGAGGGGGTGGGGAGAGAAAGAATCCATTTTATTTAGTCTTTCATGTGACTTTCCTTGCTCCAACACTTCGTTGTGTATGTGGTGCTAGGGTTCAAACCTGTGTACTTGCACATGCCAGGCAAGCGAGGTAACCGCTGAGCTTCTGCTCTAGCCCGAATATCTACTTTTTAGAGATGTGTATTATTTCTAAAGCAATAAGTTATCAGATAGTACAAAGCTAAATCCTTTCATACTTCTAAACAATATTTATTTGCTGTCATTGATAGAGTTTTTTACTTTTTAAAGTCACATTGTCTGTATAGTCATAAGCTTTCTGTCACTAAAACAAAAGAACTAAATGATTAACTTATATGGAGTAAGAATTGACTCATAGTTTTAAGGGTTCTAGTCCATGATCAGACAGACCCATTGCTTTTCTGCTTTTGATGAGGAGGGTGCTGGATGATAATAGCAGGGAGCAAAAGTGAAAAGCCAGGATCCTACCATTCCCTTTAAGTGCATGGCCCCAATGACCTTCTAGGTCTTGGTTCCTACAACTTCTACTAACTCTGGACAAAGCCAGCCTGAGACCATACCTTTAACACATGTTCCTCTGGGGAAAATTTTGTATCCAAAATAGCATGTACTAACTATTCAAAGAGAAGAAGTAACGGAAGAATTGTAGAGGTAATGTTCATAGTTATTATTAATTTGAGGATGCCACCCTATCTAGATGGTGAATCATTAATAAGTATAATAAATAATGATTTAGTCTGTCTCCACAGCATGGATGCATGAATTAGTCAACTAATTCTATTTAATAAATTCATGCTCAGCAATTATATGTGAAAATTTTAATATGATATGAACATAAAGCAATAGTCAATAAGAAATTAATTTTTTGGGATGGGTGGGCACCAGGGTTTGAATCCAGGGTCACTTAACCACTGAGTCAGATCTCTACGCTATTTTTATTTTTTATTTTGAGGCAGAGTCTCACTAAGTTGTTTAGGAACTCATGAATTTGCTGAGGCTGGCTTCAAATTTGTGATCCTCCTGCCTTGGTCTCCCAAAATGCTAGGATTATAGGTGTGCACTGCTGTGTCCAATGAAGAAATTAATTTATTCTTTATTTATACGTAAAAAATATAAAAAATCTATTAAGTTCCCAATATCAAGGATATAGCTCTGAACAATTTTGTGATGCTTATCATCTATAGGAAAGTAAACGAACAGTTTTCCATGAGATACTTTCCTAGGTTTTTATTGCACACTTTGAGGGGGATAGATGTAAATGACTGGCCAACTTGAGATGTTATGTGTTCTTTGCTTCTATTGGATCTGAGAGGTTAATCATTTTGCGTTTCCTGTCAGTTTTCTTCACAACGTTGTTATACTTTGGATGAAAGGTGTTCCCCAAAAGCTCAAGTGAAACAATGCAAAAAAGACTTAGAGGCAAACGATTGGGTTATGAGAACCTTAGCACAATCAGTGAGTTAATGCCCTGATAAGGATCAATTGTCAACTGAAGGCAGGTAGGGTGTGGCTGGAGGAGGTGGGCTATGGGAGGCATGCCTTAGGTGTGTATTTTGTATCTGGTGTGAAGTTTCTCTGCTGCTTCCTGGAGCCATGTGTTGAGCTGCTTCCTGCTGCCACATTCTTCTGCTATGCTGTTCAGCCACACCTCAAGCCTGAGGCATGAAGCTGGCTGCCTATGGACAAAGACCACGGAAAACTTAAGCCCCCATAAACCTTTCTTCCTAAAATTGCTCTTGTCAGGTCCTTGGGTCACAGCAGTGAAAAATGCTGACTAAAATAGAAATTAGTACCAAGAAGTAGAGTCATTGCTGTGACTAACCTGACCATGTGGTTTAGAAGCTTATGGTGCTTTTGGAATTTTTGAGAGGGATTTTGAAAAGTTTAGCAGTGCAAGCCGGAAATGCTTTAGATGGATGTAAGCAGAGCTTAATGAGTGATTCTGGTGGTAGCTCAGAAGAGACCAGAATGTCAGTAGGACTGTACATGGCAAAGACAGGGCTAATGAGGATTCAGAGGAGAAGGAGGACTCTGTTGGAAGCTGGATTAACATTTGTGTTAAGTTCTTGGCTAAGAAATTGTTTGCATTTTGCCTGCATCCTGAGACTTTTTGTGATGTGATGGACTTCTTAATCTGGCAGAAGAAATTTCTAGGCAGCATAGCATTCAGGTGGTGGCTTGGGTATTGCTGGTGGCTTTTAGTGAAGTTTATGGTGATATTCTGGAGCAGAAAGAGGAGCAGAATAATTCGAAAAACCTGAACTTGAATGACTGGAGTAAAATGGGGGCTAAAAATGTTGCAGTTCTTAAAAATATCACCGTCACTAAAGAAATGCTGAAGATTTTGCCCACAGTCCAAAAGAAAAATGACTTGAGGGCATGTTAGGAATTGGCAAGACCACACTCATCTCAGGTTCAAGGGAATAAAAATTCCTTTGAGAAGAGACTGATGGGGCACCCTGCTTGCACAGGGGTCCTAGGAAGTTTTTCAACAAGCACAACCACCCAGTCACTCAGAGACTGCTGCAGCCATGGTCCCTGGAGGCTTGGCTAGTGCTTCAGGTATCAACAGACCTTGGTGTCAACCACGTGGTGGTGATTCTGCAGGACTGCAGGATGCTGGAGTTAGGGGGTCATGGAGGCTTCCGTTGAGATTTCAAAGGAAGGCCTGGGTGGCCAGACAAAGCACTCCAGGATCAGAGTCCCTGTGGCAACCTCTGAGAGGGCAATGTGTGGAGATTTGAGGAGGAAGCCAAAGCTGCAGTGGCCACCCCCAAGATTAAGAAATGCCAGCAACATGGAACATCTGCCTAGAAAAGCTCAGGACTCGGTCAGAGACAAGCCAAGAGAGAGGCCATATGGACTGCAACCAGAGAAGCCTTAGGGGAAGAGCTGAGCAAGCCTTTTGTAGAGAACATCACAATGCTCCCGATATTGGACAATGAACTACAGGGCTTGTTTGCCCATCTGGATGTCAGTCTTGTTTTGGTCCCTTCCCTTCTTTCTATGCCCTTATTCTGAACGGAACTATTTACTGTGTGTCTTTGTATGTGGGACACGTGTAACTTGATTCCATTTCTTTGTTTTTTTATTTTTGTTTTACAGGACCTCACACTGAGACTTTTCCTTAATTATAATTGGAGAATTTGGACTTGAGTTTTTAGGCAGTCATGGAACTGGTAAGACCTTGGGGACTCTTGGAAATGGACTAAATGTATTTTGCATTGTGGGATTGTCATGAGCTTTGGAGGGTCAGGGATGGAATTTTTGGGTTGAGTAAAAGATATCCTCAGAGGTAAGATGATTGGGTTAGAAAAGCCTCAACCCAATCAGTGAGTTAGTCCCCTGAGAGGGATTAACTGTCAACTGGAGGCAGCTAGGGTGTGGCTGGAGAAGGTGGGTCATTGTATCTGCTGTGAAGTTTCTCATGTGTTGACCTGTTTTCCTCTGCTACACTGTCCGCCATGATGTTCTGTCTCACCTCCTGACCAGAGGAATGGATCTGGCCTTCTTTGGACTAAAACCTCTGAAACTTTGAAAAGTAAACTTTTCCTCCTAAAATTATTCTTGCCAGATCCTTGTGTAGCAGGAGTGAAAAAACTGACTAAAACAAGTCCATTACTGCTTTGTTCCTGCCCCAATCCTTCAATCTCAGGTATTAGCAAAAAGATAGTAGTTTCCATACACTCTTTACTCCCTTTCCCAACATAATACTGCTTTTTATAAATATAGTACATTTTTCAAACTTAAGAAGTTGACATTGATATATTATTATTAATTAAAATTCTTTTATTAGCTATTTGCCAATTTTTCCATTCTGTTCCTTCACTATTCTAGGATCTAATCCAGGACAGCACATTAAATTTGGTGCATTTGTTTTGTGATTCCTTTAATTTTATATAATTTATTTGATACAATTTTGCTATTTCCCCCTCTTCCTACTCATTCCCTGCTTCCCATTTATTTCAGTAAGACTATTAGGATTAGAAAAGATTCTTTTTTCCTATTTTTTTTTTTATTAGTTGAATATGGAATTACAGTTGAGGGGGAATCTTTATCAAACAATCAAGAACAAATGTATATTTACATAGCTAGCCAAGGCTGATGCCATGTCATGGATGCCCACCTTGGGTTCCCCATGGTTCTATGTTTCCCCCAAAAGAACACCTGTGTTAAATGGAATTCTCTTGGAGGTCAGAGATCTCCTTCTGAGTTGATTCCCCCATATTCCCTCCCTTCAGTCTCCTAGATATCCTTCCTAAACCATCCCCCCTCCCTATGCCTCCAGTTATCCTAGGTAATGATCTCCTAGTTTGCATAAAAATTCATACATTTTGAGGTTATTATTAGCTTAGCCATCTAACATATTTTTTCCAGTTGTATTCTAGTTTCCACAAATGAGAGAAAACATTCGGCCCTTGAGTCTCTGAGGTTGGGATACTTCACTTAGCATAATTCTTTCCATCTCCATCCATTTGGCTTTAAAAGCCATAATATCATTTTCTCTAATGGCTGAGTAGTATTCAATTGTATATATGTACCAAAGTTTTTGTATCCACTCGTCAAGTGAGGGGCATCTGGATTGGTTCCATAGTCTAGCTATAGTAAATTGAGCTGCTATAAACATTGATGAAGCCACATCTCTATAATATGCTGATTCTAACTCTTTTGGGAAAATACCCAGGAGTGGGATAGCTGGGTCATAAGGTGGTTCCAGCCCTAACTTTTGAGGATTCTCCACACTGCTTTCCAGAGTGCCTGAACCAGTTTGCAGTCCCACCAGCAATGTGACAGTGTTCCTCTTTTCCCACAGCCCCGCCATCATCTGTTATTGTTTGTATTCTTCATTTTTGTCACTCTAACAAGAGTGAGGTGGAATCTCATTGAAATTTTGATTTGCATTTCTCTTATAGCTAATGATGTAGAGAATTTTCTCATATATTTATGGGATTTCTCATATATTTATGGGATTTATGTGCATCACATAATTTAGTAGCTCATAGATGAATTTCCCTTTGATTTTACTCTATAAAGACTTGTGACCCACAAAATGGTTAGACTCCATTATATAATATTCATTTATTTATTTATGAAGTTACTTTCATTTCCTCTTGATCTCTGTAGGGATTTCATCTTCATAGACAATGATCCCTGTTTCTCTCAAAGTTGAATTTTCCTTGGGTTATTATTTTGTTATTTACACCTCACCATTTCATTTATAAATTTACTTAACATTATTTATTGAGTGGCTTATTTGTGATAAGTAGAGTTTAAGGCACTGAGGTAGCAGGAATGAAATGACATAGAAATCTTTATCTTCATGAAATGAGAGGAAGTATAGGAGAATAGCGATGCCTGTGGTTATAACAGGGAGTTATGAAAGGACCTCTTTGAATTGGTGGAACCTGAATAAGATCTAAAGGAAACGAAGTTAATTCTGCTCTAGTATAAGGTTAAGTTCAATATTTATATTTTTCCAGATGATTATTCAATTGCCCAATACTATTCATTAGTAAGTTAAACATTTTGAATGCATTTGAGAATTTTTCTGAATGTTTAATTTTTCTGCCTGTCTATTCATGTAGTGTCATGCTATTTTAAATTGTGATATTTTAAAATATATTTTGGTATCTAGAAGGGCTGTTCCCACCTTTTTGTTCTCTTTTTTTCAGACTTTGCTTGCTACTCTTACTTATTCATTTCTTTCCAAAAGAAATTTAAGTTATGTAGTTTTATTAAAACACAGTTTAGAGGCTGGAGCATTGGCTTGGCATTTATGGTGCTTGCCTGGTATGCATATGTGAGTTCAAATTCCAACACCAAGTACACAACAAAATGTCAGAGGGACAAAAGTCACATGAAAAATTAAAATAAAAATTGCTTTTCTCTTTCTCTCTCTCACTCTTACTGTCCCTCTTTCTTAAAAACAAAACCCCCACAATTTATATTAAATTTATAAGCTTAAGAAGAATTATGTCATTATGAGGTTGAACTTTCCTAACTCCATATATGGAATGTTTTACCATTTACTTAAATCTACTTCTGTAAACTTTTAGTTTTTCTTATGTAGGTTTTCTTGTGTCTTTTGTTGTGTTCATTTCTAAGTACTCATTATGTCATTTTGCTGCAATTGTAATTTCAGTCCTTGCTTTCTTTACAGCTTTGCTTCCTAATGGCTTGTCTTTATATAGGTTGAAGGCAACCGTCTTCCAACATTCATGAAATATCCACCTGCCAAAATAAATGCTCTGATTTTTGTAAAACTTTAAAACTTGTTTTCTCTATTTCCAGGTATATAATAACTTCAGCTGCAAGTAGTTATAATATAAAGAGCTGGTTGTCTTTCTTTCTAGATGTATTAATAAGATTGAGTTTATTAACAGTTTTTCTTTTATTAAATACCTTTGAAAAATTTAGAAAAACCCCCACTTCTTTATGAAGTAGTAGGCTTAAAATAATTCCTCTGTTTCTTTTGCATAGATATTAATAAGTGAGATATAATTCTATTTCTTTTAAAATTAACTGTGTTGTCAGTTACAATTAATTTAGGTGTTAGATTTTATTATTGTTGCTTTGTTGTACTAATTATTCACTACCTATCCATACGAGAAGTAATAACCCATCACTCCATTAACATTTATTTTAATGTCACTTATTTTGACCATGTGGATAGTTCTGACATATGCTACTTTTGACAGAAAATTTAGGGACCATAAGCCTTGTCACTCTGTCATGAGGTCAACATGTTCTTGATAGGTGATGGTCCTCCAAACTACATCCCAACATAAAACAAAAACAAAAAAACAAACCAAAACAAAGAACATGGAACTTATAAACAAGCAAGTCTTCAAGGACATGACATTTGAATGAGGGACAATCTATGTACTTACAAATCAGTGAAATATGGAAGCATTTAGGATTATTCCTAGAAGTAAGATCATTTTTGCTAGTATTTTAATTGTTTATTTCTAATGATTATTATCTAAATATACTGTCTATATTATACATGCATATATATCTATATATCTGTCTTTAAGATTGATTATAGCTCAGAAAAATATTAGAAAGTTTTTTTTTCTAGTGGTGTGGAATAGATTAAATTGTATGGCAGTTTTGTGAATCCATCTGGGACAATTTTTTTTTGTAAGGTAAAGTGTCTTTTTGAAAGCTTTAAAATTACTACTTTGAGGGAAAAGTTTTTCTTAAGATTTTTATCCTTTATTGTCAATTTTGGTAAGCTGTGATTTCACTGAAAATTATCCATTTACTAAAGACTCTCTAACAAAAAGTAATTCAAATTAGTCACTCATGATTTAAATGATATCTTCATTTTGTTTTAAGATATTAAAATCCATATTTTTATTTGCACAGAAAAATAAATGAATGATTTTAAATTAGCATCTAAATTTCAGATGTGAGTATTTAAGAAAAAAACAGTATTTATTTGGAAAAATGCAGCTGTTTTATTTTTAATATTTATATTATAAATTATTTTTCAATGTTAAGATAGATGATAATTTATGCATTTATGTCATATGCCTCAGTGTTGCCTGTCTTTTTTCTTTTCTATCAGATATAAACCTCCACTATGAAAAAAGCAGAGAAAACCTCATTTAAAAAATCAAAGCCAGTGACAGGACAAAAATCTCTCCTTTTACCACGTGGAAAAGTAGACATAGTGGTCAAATCAAAGACTAGTTTGGAGCTGGGCTAGTAGCTTTTCTATAAAGAAATATTGATTAAGTATCCACATTTTAATCAATAGTATGAGCATAACAGAAACTGTGGTACCAAAGTTTGTGGCCAACAAAATCCCAGGTGAGAGGGCTAACAAAATGAATGGTAAAATGAAGATTAAAAGATCATCTTGACAGTTTAGAGAGCCGAGACAATAAGAGCATATGTAATGGAATGAATCAAACACCAGTATTTTCGTGTAGAAATAAATCAACGCAGTATGGAATGAGTCTTAACAGTAGTTATGTGGCTATGAGTTTTAGTTAACCTTATCACTTTGATTTATGCCAACAGTTTTTTTGGTTTATACCTATTTAAGAGCTAGCCCAGGGGCTAGAGTTCTAGGCTCACTAGAAGAGTGTGTGCTTAGCATGTGTTAGGTCCCTGGGTTTAATCCTCAGTATGAAATAAACAAACAAACCAAGTTAGCCCAACCAACCTTAGTTGGAACTAAGAGAAAATGGAGGAACAGCTCATAAAAAGTGCATATATCCCTGTCTGAGCTGGCGAAGTTCTTCTGACATAAGAATATGCTTGGCTTGTGGCAGAAGCATCATGTCTTATCCTCCCAGAAATCTTTTGCAGACTCAACCTAGTCACCTAATTTTATTTGCAATAATGTGTCTTCATATATAATGCAATTGAAGTGTTTATACATCACTTATTACATTATGGTGGGGTTTACTCTAATAAAATCTACCAAAAATTATGTAGAACATTAAATGAGATTGCTGTGTAAAATGTTCTTGGTTTAGAAAATTGCATGCATGATAAATGCAAAGCACACACCAGTCATTACTATCTGCAAAATTATGTGTAACAATTGGAGGATGAATATATGGAGCTGAAACCCAATATGGTTAATTCTGATATTTCTTACATAATTGGTGAATAGAACTAATACAAGTGACTGAAAAGGTAATTAGTGAATTTAATTTGTGTAAGTTATTTCTTCCTGCTTTTTCCAGACTAATTGTGTGTTGGATGCATATTTAGTATTTTTAAAAGAGGAATTGGCAGTGGGTTTGCTCTGTTGGCACAATTGCTCATACATACACTCCATCTGTGCCCAGAGATGGTATTATTTCTACCTTCCTGTCATCATACTGATCTCTTTTATAAAAGCAAACATTTCAAAATATGGACATTTGGGATTTAGTTTATTCATTTTAAAGTACTCATCTTTTTAACTTGTGTTCATTTCCCATGATATATGAAGTCTGTAGACTCTATGCTACTTAGGATTTGTAAAGCAATTATTAAAAGTCTTTGATATTTGTAAAGGATATGAAGCTTTCAGAGTGATTAATTATTGATTACCCAAATGAATCAACCTATCAGGCCATAATAAATTTTTAATATTTTTTGGAATAAAGTGATGCATTTCTTGAAGATTTTAAAAGTTATATTGCTCTTCTGTGTATTTAAAATTTCTAGTGTGCTATATTACAATTAGAACACAATCTATTTCTAGTAAATAGAATTTTTTGGCTCTTATCATGTTGAATTTATTTTAGATAAAGCAAGCATATGATATAGTTACTAACGATACACTTCTCATTCAAACATTGCTACTTTTTGTATTATTTTGGATTTTTTTTACTGCCTGTCATATGTTCTGTATTAACAAGCAAATGATTTCTACCTTACACAAAAACAGTTTGGGTATTTTAACTGTTCTGACTAGCTGTGTCAGTCAGTTCAAAGCTATTTCTTTAAAAATGTTGGTTCAGATTAATATTTATAAAACCTTTCTAAACCTAGACAACTAAGTTACCTTCCTTTACAAAAGAAATGGCCTCTGTTATGCAGTTACTATTTAATCATAAAAAAGTCCAACCTACCTAACAACGAGTGTTTATATCAGCAACTTCATTCCAAAAATGAAGAATTACGATACCTCTTTGTTTAAACTTGTTCAGTAGTCTTTAAAGAATATAGCTGTGTTGCCATTTTCATCTATCCATTTAGTTAATTCATTCAACATTTAAATATTGTATAAATATTTTATTCCCTAAGATAGATTCTAAGGATATACAGTAAAAAAGATAGACCTGGTTTCTGCCTCTTAGAACTTGTAGCATGAGAGATAAATGCAAGGCCAATTATATAAAAGGATGTGAAAAGGAAAACAACCATAAGTAAGGGGGTGCATAGGTAAAACATCTAACCCGGTGTGTATGTGCGTAAAGGCAAAAATAGGGATTGAAGAGTGAAGAAGTTGGGGCAAGAATAACTGAAACAGAAGGTAAAGACCATGTAAATTTTCAGGGTATGGAAAAAGGTTAACAAAGAAAGGAACGGAGGGGAATGAGAACTATGTTAAAGGAATTTAATAAATATAGTCTAGGATTTAAATAAAAATTAATGAATAAGTAAACAAATGAAAGAGAAAATATGAAAACATATGCATAAGTACATACATATGTATACAAGATATTTTGATAGTGATTAAGAGTAATATATGACAATAAATTGCTCTCACTTTTCTTCCTACCAAGTATTCATTCTGCCATGATTTGTTTTTTTAAACATGAACTTTGTGACCTCTTGTATGTATAAGTACGTATTTATGTATACGTGAATATATACATACATGGAGGTATAAAAACCATATAGGAAAATTTCAAACAATGCAAAAAGCAATAAGAAGAAAACTTAGGAAAATATATTGCTATTATTAAAACATATGAGTTGTGTTAAAGGAAAGTGTAAGTGTGAGAATGAAAGGTGGGGATTGGGTAACATATTTCTATGAATGCTTTTGGGTATTATTTTATAGAAGTTTCCTTTGTAGTACAGGTTTGGCAACAATTGAAAAGGACTTTGCAGAGCTTTTAGTATTCTAATACACCCCTGACTCTAGCTGAAAGTGATATAATAAAAGCTACACAATTTATTAGATAGCTTAGTACTATGTAGCTTTCCCCTAAGTATTTTGAAAAAAAAAATGTCTGTCCTTACTGGTATCTCTTGGGATTAAACTTCCAAAAAACACAAAGGGAAAAACTATGTTATATATCAAGAATAAACAAGAAGTAAGAAAAAAAAAAAGAAAAAAGAAAACAGAAAACCAACCAACCAACCAAACAACAACAACAAAAAAACCCAGCATAAGTTGTTTTGCTTGGATTCTCCCCTTGCAAACACTTTCTGGGAGTCAGTCACTTTTCTCCATACCCGGTATTCATTCTGCCATGTTTTTAAACATAAACTTTGTAATCTCTTTTACGTATAGGCATACATTTATGTACATATGCACACATACATAATATGTATGCAAATCTATCTATATGTAGATACATGCACACATAACACAAATATACATGTATAAATACATATGTATTTTTGGTGCTTCTTAAAAAATATTTTTCTAGTTTCAAAAGTAAATACTATTCACTAACCTAAGATATTCCATAATTTGGATTGTGGTTAAAAGTAATACATGAAAAAAATTGTAATCATCGCTTTCTATAATTTAAACTGAAAAAAATCATGTAAAAAAGGAAAAATGTAATAATGTGGGTAATTAAGGAAATAGTCTCTAAGCCTTCAAACATATTAAAGCACAGAAACTCTTCAGGGATCAATAACCAGGGCGTTTATGCATGCCATATGGAAATATTTCTTCTGCAGTGTGCTTGCATTGCTATTTAAATGGAGAATAAATGTTATGTTAGCAATATTTTTATATAGCTCAAAATTTTTATTTTTTATTTTTTTCCATTGCATCTGGATTGTTAATAAAAGACAAAATTCAAGTAGTTATTTTAAAAATCTATGCAGTAAGATGAGTAAAACTTAAAATTTTAGACATATCTTGAAAGAATAAGTAAACTTTTTCAAATAGAAGTCCAATTGTTAGGTAAATATGTACTTTATAAATTATTAATTTTCAACTTGAAGCTAATTGCTGCATACAACAATTAACTTTATATATTAAATTGCTAATATTAATAGGGAACTTTATTATGTTTGAAGTTTCTAGAACTGCCATTCCCAATGTCTTGTCAGAGGATTTTGATAACGCATCAGTTCTTCTTCATGGTTTCTTTCTCTCTCTCTCTTTTTTTTTTTTTAAGGAGAGAGGGACAGTGAGAAAGAGAGAAAAAGCAAGAAACAATTTTATTTATTTTTTCACGTGGCCTTTGCAGCTCCTAAACTTCTCTATATACGTGGTGCGGGGGTTTGAACTCCGGTACTAGCACATGCAAGGCAAGCGCCATAACTGCTGAGCCACCGATCCAGTCCCTATGGTTTCTTATCTACCAAATAAAAGTAACAAGAAATGTTGTCTTAACATTTTAAATTTTATGTAATTAAAGCATTACACATTACAGAGCAATAATTCGCAATAGGAAAACTGGAAAACACAGGTAACTATACAAAGAATATTAAATTTGCACACAATTCAATCATCCAGTGTTCACCATTGTTAATAATAACCATGTTTGTCTACACATGATTATACAGCATTTCTTAATGAATTATTATAGATCTACATATTTTTACTTTTCAACATAGGATTGTACTATATATACTCAAAGTTATATATTTTTGAGGCCTTTTCCCTAACCAAATGTAACTTCCACAGTTTACTCTGTGGTATTCACAGATTGCCCCCTTCCTGAGCTCCAGCAGCCTTTTGGAGTTGTCTGTCAAAATTCCTTATTCTAGGGGTTATTATACTGCCTACCCCACTCTTTTCTCGTAACAAACCCTCCTCCCTCTACCATGAGGACCCAGAAGAGCTCATCCCACTGAGGTTCCCAAAGCATGAACAGCATTTTATACTCAGTGCAGGAGGGAAGAGAGGTCCTTTCTCTAACCCCTACAATTATGTATTACTGAGGATATTAAGCCCTGATGTTTGGGTCAAGAGAAAATGTTTCCTAGCCAACATAATTGGAAATAGTATCTAGTCTGCTAAAAAAAAATAGTTAAACTTGAGAATCATAAAAGAAAGTCATAATTCTCAAATATTTTAATTTAAAACATGAATGCACATTTATTTTGTTAAACTCTTCAATTAGATCTCAGACATTTGCAGATCCTGTGTGTACTGTTAATATTTATGCTGTCAATCTTGCATTCATGATGCTCCTCTCTTTCTCTGAAGTGAGTCAAGATCTTAAGAAAAAACACTCATGAGCAATCTTGGTGAAAATTTTTCTAGAATTTTTTTTTTTTTGGTGACATGTGTCCCAAATTGTTAATTTTCTCATTCATACCTGTTCTAAAAAAAACATTTTTGAGCAGTTTACTTTTCTTGCTTTTCTTAGGCATTCAGTTTCAATAGACACTTCCTTTAGAACTCACCTTTCATGGGCTTTCAAAATATTTTATTTAATTAGGTAACTATTGGATGTGAATTGGCATAAATAGTTCTCAGTTTTTAGCTTTAGTTCTAAGAAAGAATGCAATGGACTCAACTATAGGAACAAATTCTTGTGAATGCAGCAGTGTGGCCCATTTCAGTAAGCAGAGGGGTTCCTATAGCATGCTATCTACTGCAAATAGAGTATCACAGCTAAATTGTTAGGCTAGCTAAGGGAAGGATAATTGTATTTTACTTGTGCTATAATCATCTGGCAATCTCACTGTAAAAATGAATATTTTCATGCTACAATCCAGACACAGAAAATCAGAAATTTTAATGATTATTCTACAGGAAAATTTAAGAGTTAATATGCATTGTAGGTAATTTTAACATGTTTTTTGAGATACATGGGTGTATTATTTCATTTGTACCAAACTGTTCTAATTTATTAAATCTGTAATATTTTAATACTGTGTAGAACACTTCCTCCCAATTTTCTTGACAGTTAAAGTTTACATTTTATTTTCTACGTATTTTGCTTCAGGTTGTATTGATTCAGCAGATGAAATAAGATAATTAAAATCTTTACAATGTGAAGTTTTGATAATGACAAACAAGCTATGTGTTTCCATTTTTAAAGGATTTTAATATGCCTGAATAGGATTGTTTCAGTCAGCCTTTTGCTGTTGTGACTAAAGAATCTGTCCAGAACAATTTTGAAGGAGCACAA
Organism: Aplodontia rufa; assembly: GCA_004027875.1. Taxonomy (NCBI): domain Eukaryota; kingdom Metazoa; phylum Chordata; class Mammalia; order Rodentia; family Aplodontiidae; genus Aplodontia; species Aplodontia rufa. Next base: position 59,402 of record PVKS010000689.1, on the reverse strand, counting down.
GTTTATGTTGAGGGCTCACAGTTTCAGAGGTCTTAGTTCATCCATAGCCTGCTCCATTCCTTGGGGCTGGAGGTGAGCCTGAACATCACGGTGGAAGAGGCTGGCAGAGGGAAGAGGGTCAATGCATAGCTCCAGGAAACAGAGAGACTCCATGCCAGATACAAAATATGTACTCCAAATGCAAGCCTCCAATGACCTACCTTCTCCAGCCACACCCTACTTGCCTTCAATTGCCAGTTAATCTATATTAGGGGATTAATTCACTGATTGAGTCATGGCTCTTATAACCCAATCATTTCACCTCAGCCGTACTTCATTGTCACATATGAGTTTTTGGGACACACCTTTCATTCAAACCATTATATTCTGCCCCTGGCACCCAAAAGCTCATGACAACCCTACAATGCAAAATATATTTAATTCATTTTCAAAAGTCCCTATAGTCTCAACAGTTCCAACATTGCCCAAAGTTCAAGCCTGAAGACTCCACCTGCCTTCGGTTGTCAATTAATCCTTATCACTGATTGGAGTAAGGCTCTTATAACCTGATCATTTCAGCTCAGCCTTACTGCTTTGTCACACACGAGCTTTTGGGAGACAACTCTCATCCAAAACATAACAAGGATTTTGAAACTTTCTCCATATAGATCCTATATTCCTATATAGGAATATATATATAGGAATATATATATATATTTAAGTTTCTTCCTAAGTGCTTTTAAGTTCTCCTATTCTATTAAAAATGAATTTACATAAGCATTAAATTTTCTAACTCATTGTAGTATACATATTTAAAAATTGTTGCTTTTATATTTTGATTTTGTAATGTCTCTTCATTAACTTTTTTTCACATTGCTTGTAATAGACTTTTTAGTTTCTTCTCTATTTTTTTCTAAATGGACAGGCATATCTATTACAATGATTATTTTGTCATTTCGTCTATTTCTGTTTCTTGTTTCTCCTTCCAAGTATGCTCACTTGTAAAATAGCACTCCGCTGTTCTTCAATACAAAACTAGCTCCTCTTGAGGATCCTGTGCACTGCTCCTGTCTCTGGCTCACACCCATAACACTTACTAGTTTAGTAAACGATGTCGGAACCTTTCAGAGCTGTGCCATTTTGTTCTTGGTAAAGCAACCCTGAAATCTGGAAAGCTATGTTCTTCCCCAATTTGCTCCCAAGTGCATTGTGTATGATAGATATTTTTCTCAGTCTGGTTATAACTGTTTTCTTATTTAATGGTATAGGCTCTAATTTTTTATTTTTGTTGAGTTTTAGACAGGATGTATACAGTACAACAATCACTGTTACCTAAACAATTTCTATAGGATATCTCAACCATCAACATTTTAGAAACCTGAAAAAATTTCATCTTTTGCTTCTCTTTTTTTTCTTTTTTACTACATTTGCATGCCAAATATGGGATGTTTTCTCCTGCATAATTCAGCTTATCAATGTCACAGAAGGCTGTAGAAAATGAAATAGTTGAAGTTTAGTAATGGACAATCAGGAATTTGTTACACTCTTCCATCACTCTTTATATATTTACAAATTTCCAAAGTAAGAAATTTAAGAGTACTAACTGAAAAAAGGTACTTCTCCACTTTGAAATTTGAAAATCATTTACCAAATATTTTGTTTTAATTCTTTTACTTTAAATTAATACTTTCATTGTTTTGGAATTAGCATATTTTGCTTGATGTTAAATGAGCACATGAAGTTTTCTCAATGAAAGAGGCAATTAAGTGTTGTTTATTGAACACTTCCTGTGTCTCTGTCCTCCCATTCCCCCAAAAGATTTAGGATACTACCTTCATCATTTTCTATCATCATTGGTGGAATCTGTTTATCAGTCTCAGTTTTTGCATAATAATCATAGAGCTTTTTGCAGTTCTAATTACTTTTAAATTAGTCAGAGCAAATCTTCCTCGAACTTTAATTTTTAAAAGTTTTCCTGGATATTTTAATCCTTTCAGTCTTTTTGATGAACTTTGGAAATTTTTGTCAATTTCCAAAAACACTCTCTTTGGGGTATGGTTTACACAGTATTAAACCTCCTTAGTAATTAGAGAAGGTCTTTTGTTCCAAACTGGGTACATAGTGTGGTTTTCCAGTTATTCCAGTTTTGATTCTCAGTTAAAAGCTAAATTATACTAAAGTTGTAGTGATGTATTGGGTTACCTTTTATTGTTTCTGATTTTAATGTGAATTTCTCTAGTATTTCACTATTAATTTGTGAAGTTGTAGGTTGATTAGTGTATAGACTATTTGTCATGTTAAGAAAGCACCTTCAGAACTTTCTTTGATAAAAAAAGCATTTGTTCTTGCTTTGAATGGATGAATTATTGATTTTTCAATTTTATCTCATGTTAAAACTCATCATTTTTGTAATTCTTAATTTCTCATCAATTTTATAATTACTTTCTTATCTTTAATTTTTTGCTTATATTTTTCTCAAGCAGAAGAAATCTGGTTTTTAGATTTATACTTTATTCTCTTTTTGTTTTTCATTCTTATTATTTTTATCCTTTTGCATGCCTTAGGCTTTTTCTCTGATCTTTTTTCTAAATTTTTGGGTTAGTAATTTAATAGCAGTCTTTATTTAGTACTTAAAATATTTAATACCATGAATTTTACTTTTAGTACAACTCTAAACTCTAAACTATATACTTTGATGGTAGCTTATCAGTTACTATTGTCTCTTTTTATTTTTCCCTTTTGCATTGCTTGGGATTGAACCAAGAGCCTCATGCATACCAGGCAAGCATTCTACCACTGAGCCATAGTCCCAGGCTTTATCATTGTATTTAGAAAGGAAATAAATAGTGGTTTACTTGAGTAGTTTTGTTTTGTGCCTTTTATTGTTAAACATATGTTGCTGAATATTATCATTAACACAATGATAATACCATGATTCATTAACATACCTGGTATTGAGTTATTAAACCACTTACTAGAAAGAGAACTCTCTACCTCCATACTCATAGGTAGGCACACTAATTATTCCTTTGACAACACTGCACATTAATCAACTGCAAACTCTCAGTTTCAGCATAGGCATTTATTTCTCACTTAGGGCTCAGAAACTCAGTCTGGGGATCGTTGCTTCAGACACCAGGTCAAGATCAGCTTTCTGCTCATAATTGTCCACCATCATTTCAACTCATATTCCTTTAGTCAAAGCAGCTCCCAATGACCAACTTCTGATGGAGCGGAAATGCATACTCTGTCCATGAGAAAACTATGGCAAGGACAGGGAAGGGAGGAAGAATTATTAAACAAAAGTATAGTCAATTTTTGATGAAAAGAATGATTTACTTAGATTTCTTTTTCCTGGTCCTTGTTAAAGAGTAGGGTGTAAGACCAAGGGGTCTAGTTTGGGTTTACCTAAGGCTGCAAGCCCACTGAGACTCCTTTTAACCAGATTCTATTATATACCAAAAGATTGGAGTAATTTTTATACCAAATATGTGGTCATGGAGGGGAAGTGTTAATAAATAATTCATTTCAGAACTCTAGTTAGAGTTACTAGATAGATGTTAGTATATATATTCAGGTGTGAAATAAATACGAATTTTCTTATAATTTGTTTATATTAGAGATTGAGTCCCTGTATCAATTTTGGATTCACATCACTTATGATATTCCAGGTCTTCCTCATTTCCTCACTGAAGGTTTTACAACAATATGCCTATCTTAAATATTCTCAAAAATGTGAGAAGTATTTTAGTTTTATAAGCATCAAAAATACCCCAGACATCCTTCTATTTCCATGAGCAAAAAAGGTCCAGGAGGAATATACAACAAAAGCTTAACCGAGTTACGGTGAGGGTGAGTGGAAGGTAGAATTGAAGGGAGAGGACATCCTTTTTCGTTTTTAGAGTTGTGATTTTAAGTAGTGGATTTAGGAATAATCATCTTTTTATTTTGTATTCTTGATATTTTTCAAATAAAAATAAAGACAAAGAGAAAGCACTTATTTAATAGGACTGTTCTAAAGATTAAGTGAATATTAAGTATAAAATATTTAGCAGTGTTTGACTCACAGTGAATTCCTTCACCTGGTGTGCTGAACAGTTCTATTGTTAACATGCATTTGTTAGAAATTATAATTTTCCAGTGTTTTTGTCAGCTTTTACTTTGCTGTGACCGAAATACATGACAAGAACAAATTAGAAGATGAAACCTTTATTTGAGGCTCGCAGTTTCAGATATCTCAGTTCAGGGACAGCTGGCTCTGTTGCTCTGGGCCCAAGGTGGGGCAGCACATCATGGCAGAAGGGCCTACTGAAGGAAAGCTTCTCAGCTAACGGTATGGTCAGGAAACAGAGAAAGAGAAGGGAAGGGGGACCATCGGGAAGATGCAACCATCCAGGGCACTACCTCAATGACACACATCCTTCAGCTACACCCCACCTGCCTACAGTTACCATCCAGTCAGTCCATTCAAACTAGGTCAGAATGGCTAGGTTACAGCTCTTACAATTCAGTCATTTTACTATTAATATTCTTGCAGAAATACAAGAGCTTTTGGGGAGACACCTCTTATCCAAACCATAACACCTAAAATCCTCTTCTTTGAGTACATTAAAGTTAGCGTTTGTTAAAAGTAAAGTTGTATCATATTCGAGAGGCAGAGTGAAGCTAAAAGTGTTATGCTCTGAAGGTCACCATGGATAAAGATTATGAGAGATGCAGCGATGCACAAAGCATCCATTTCTGTATTTATTCCCCATTCCATGTCCAGAATCTTCCCAACTATTACTCTAATCCAGCTATGCTCACCGTGACATGTTTAGTTATAAATTTATAGAAGTGGTGATCACAAGAAGTCAAGCACTTTGACACATTTCAACTTACTCCCATTTTTGGTACTTCTCCAGCAGCTGGATATATTAGGCTTCCAAATATCCCTTCAGTTTTTTTTTTCTCATTCAACCATACCAGGATCAGTTAAGGAACATTGTTTAATTCTTCAACTCATCTTTTCACACTTTAACTGTCCTTGAGAGCAATTTTGTATTGGTGTTCCCTGTAGGCAGTTAAATGTGCTTTCTGAAATAAGTGGAGATTGCGGCATTCCAAGGAGTCAGACACCAAGCAGGAGCTCTTTGGCCAAAGACAATGGAGAGCCGAGGTTACTATAATGGGGAGAAGAGCTAGAGCACTATGCTCCAACTGGCTGAGATCTTTGGCATTAGCCAAAAATCATACTCCACAAATAGCAGAATCTCCACATTGGTTCTTTGTCCTGTGGTGTGAGACCTGTTAGGATAGGAAAAGCCAAATAGAAACTAATAGCGCTGTCTGTACCGACTGAAATAGTAAACCAAAAGCAATATTGACTTCCTTCAGGTATTGCCATCATCAAGGCCTTGAAAAATGCAAGAATGCCAATTGCAGCTGCTATCCCAGATGCCATTTCACTGATATAGTAAATCAGCATATTCCTTGGCATTTTGTATGCAACTACTTATCTGGTTAGTGCTGTTTTGTCTATACCTCTTAAGAAAGAACATTAGAAGCTTACTTTTAGCTATCAAGAATAGTAATACTTTTACTTACCTAATTCAGAACTGTATCTTTTTTAACCTTCTGTGTTAATCTAGTCCACAAGAAATTCGATTGACTTTCATTCAATGAAAGTCAGTGGACAATCATTATGGTCCACTGCATTGATGATATTCTGTTCAGACCTGGTTGGCAGAAAGTAGCAAGTCCTTAGAATTCTTGGTAAGAAAAATATGTGGCACAATGTGGGAAATAAATATCATAGGAATTCAAGGCCATACAACCTTGGTAAATTTTCTAGAAGTCCAGTGATGTAAGACATGACAAAACATCCCTTCCAATGTGAAGGACAAATGTGGCACTTGTCCCTTACCACCTCCCAAAAGTGGCATAATACATTTACAATTTGATGTATTGCTTTGAAAAGGTGAAATTACAGTGATAGAATTTCTTTGTATTACTAAAGGGTATGATAGTAATATTGCATTGTAGAGATATAATGCAATGATTTTATTGCATATTTAATGAATTATTTGTGACTTATTTGCTTTTAATAAAATAACTGAATTAAAGCAGAAGTTTTAATTTAAAAATCAGTTGTTGTATTTCAGAATCACTCTTCACTAGGCTATGTAACTCCTATATGAGGTATGGTATTGTCACATCTGATTTTTCCATTTAACTGTTACCTTTCTAAAGTTGGTAGAAGCTAATTCTAATTCCAAAACTAATTTTATCTGTGATTGCTAAAAGTGAAGATGCCTGATAAAATTTTATTTTTACTTGATTTCAGAAAATATGCAGAATTTATATTAATATTGCCAACAGTGCACTATGAATCAGAGATAATATAATTTGGTTATTATTGAAGATCAAAGATGAATGAAACATACTTTCATATTCTTGTTTATCACATTTATTTTTCTGTGTATTCAGGTTGATAGAACTACAAAAGTCATAAAGTAGTGACAAGATAAATACCATGGTCAGTTATCACAGTTACATTGTCAAATAGTAGTAGAGTTTAATTACCCATTTTCTGCTTATAACAGCGTAGCTCTTAGCAGAGGATTCTTTCCATCTTCAAAAAGAAATCAGAGTGTCCGTATTAGACATTTAAAACTTGGGAATCTGTAGTGAAAGTGTCACTTCAACTATCATAGAAAAATAGCTTCTGACAAGTAAGATTCCACCCACCTAACATGATCATGACAAGCTGGGATCAATAATAGCAACTGTCCCTGGGATGGTTTCTTATCCATGTTATATTCCTGAAAATCAATTTATAATACAGAATTCACAGATTTAAAAAACAGATTTGAAGGTCTTGAACATGAAATAAGAGAGGGACTTGCTAATATCTCCAGAGCATTGTTACCAACATATAATCAATATAAAACTTGGCAAAAATATGGACATCAAATTGTATTTAATTAAGAGACACTGGATGCATAACTAATATGGATAGATACAGGAAATATATAGTAAGAAAAATGAGGAAAAATTATTTAAAATCTAAAACACTCTGTGTGTTTTAGATTTTAATTTGTGCTTCCATTTATGAAAAACATTGCATAAGATAAACTTACATTACCACCTGTAAAAAATATTGAACTGCACCAATATAAAGTCTTTGTAAAGCTCTATAAATGGCGAGATGGCAGGGAAAATAAAATCACAGTATACAATACTGTAATAAAACGTATTAAGGCACATCAAGATTTCAGTCACCAAGTTATTGGTTTCACATGAAGTCATAATTAATTCATGTCCTTTCTCTCCTGTGTTCAGAGAAAAGTACATAAACAGGAGAGTCTTCTTTCACAACTCCTCTACTGCCAAATTCCAAATGAAATGAAACCAAAGCTAGCACACTACACAATTTGATTCAAAGAAAGCCTCAGACACCGAAGCCATTAAATGCACATTTCCTAAATAAAAAATGAGTTGTCTGCGAGCTGTCTTGACACAGTCTGCAAAGTCTCACTGCATAAAACAGCAGCTCCATAGATTGTCAGAGAACTCCTGAGATAAACAAAACCCAAATCAAGCTTCTTCCTTCCTGTCTTTTCACTTCAGCTTCATCTTGACAGAAGAAAAAAATACTCCTCTGCTCTGTAAAGAGAACTCTAAATACCCTCATATGGAATTTGGGCAGTGACTTTAGATTTTGGAATGGATTTTCAAATGGGGGTAATGTATTGACCATATGCAAAATATACATGTTTAATGATTAAGAGTAAAAATTTAATTAACTAGGTGTATCAACTCTTGGCATTAAAACTTAAGCCTCAGAAAAGGTTTTATAATGATTGTAATAAAGCAAAAAACCTGGAATCCAACAGGTAGGCTTAAATGCATAGTTAATATACATTTTAGAATAATAGTTCATGCCATGTAGTAAATGTTAAATGTGTTAAATTCATGGCATCCCATGCCACTATAAGCCACTCTCTACCACTATCAGTTTTAGTAAAATAGCTTCCTCTGCTTTCTGAATTTCTGGATCTATGAAAAAAAATTTTGTATATATAGAGAATTGATATGGGATAGAGAGAAGAAAAGTGTGTCCACCCAGCTTTTGAAACGTAATAAAAAATAAGAAAGTATTTTTAGTCTTCATTAAAACTTAAAAACTTCATGATTTAAGAATTAATGTGTGGGACTGGAGTGGTGGCTTAGCAGTTACGGCACTTGCCTGGCATGCCTGAGTACATGAGTTCGAACCCCAGCACCACGTACACAATGGGGTCTCGGAGCAACAAAAGCCACATGAAAAACTAAATAAAAAATTGTTTCTCTCTTTCTATTTCTCTCTCTCACTGTCCCTCTTTCTTTAAAAAATAAAAAATGAAAAAATGAAAGCAATGTAGAGTCAGTGCGAGTCCTATCAAAACACCCATGACATTCTTTGCAGAAACAGAAAAGACACTGGACATTTGTGTTAAAATATTAAAAAATTCATTAATATCCAAAGAAATCTTGAGCAAAAAGAGCAAAGCTGAAGACATTATAATACTTTATTTCAAAACATAATACAAAGCTGCAGTAACAAAAATAGCATAGAATTTTCAGGAAAATAAGCACATAGATCAATGGAACACAATAGAAAACTAGTGAATAAACCCACACATTTAAAAACAAATGACTTTTGACAAAAGCAGCAAGAACATACACTGAAAAAAAGGAACATCTCTTCAATAAGTGGTCCTGGCAAACCTGGATATCCATATGCAGAATAAATAAATTAGATGTCTATCTCTTGCCACATTAAAAAACTCAAAATATATCAAAGATATAAGAGTATCACAAAACTTTAAAATACTAAAATAAAATATTGAGAACAATTCAAGACATTTCTATGCAAAAGATGTGTTGATTATGACCCTAGAAAGACAAGCAATGAAAGCAAAAATTAACAAATGGGATTACCAGAAACTAAAATATTTCTGTACAGCATAGGAAACATTCATGATAGTGAAGAGACAGTCTATAGATGATATTTGCAAACTGATCATCCAACAAGAGATTAATCTCTAAAATATGCAAGGAACACAAACAACATCAAGAATCAATAATCTGTTTTAGAAATAGGCAAGTGAAGTGATTTGAATAGAGACTTTTTTAAATATTTTTTTTGTATTTGAATATTTTTTTCTAAATAGAACTTTTGGTTATACATAGTAGGTAGTTTCATCCCAACAAACATACATATTTGGAAATCAATTTTGGTTCATCTTAAAAGAGCCCATACAATGACCAGCAAGTACATGAAAAAATGGTCAACATTACTATTCATCAGGAGAATGCAAATCAAAGCCACAGGGAGGTATCATCTTACTCCAATTAAATTATTATTGTTAAAAGGAAAAAAAGCATAGAATGATGGTGAAGATGCAGAGAAGGGGGTACTCTTGTACACTGTTGGTAGGAATATAAATGGGTGTAACCATTATGGAAATCACTACCGGTTTCTTCATAAAACTACAAATAGAACTACTGTATCTCCTAGCAATCCCACTATTAGGTATATATTCAAAGGAATGAATTCAGCATGTCAAAAAGACATAAAACATTTCAAAATAGCTAATAGTGAGGATTTTGAGTGTTCCCAACACAAAGAAATGGTTTATGTATGAGGTGATAGATGTGCCAATTATCCTGATCTGATTATTTTACAGTGTACACATATATTAAAATTTCACACATTACTTCATAAATATATACAATTTCTATGTGTTAATAAAAAACAAAACTATATTTTTGAAAAAACAAAACAAAAAAATCTGCATATATATGCAATTAGAAGGAACCATTTAGAGAAAACCATTCTATCCAGTATTCAGTATGACAGAGTATTTTTTATTTTTAATCTGAGGGAAGAGTGCAAATACTATCCAAAAGTTTCTTTGGTTAGTTTTCCATTCTCTACTTTCTCCTCCACCTCCATCCAGTGTGGTTAAATCATTCATTTGAAATACAAGTTGGGTTCATGTGGTGAAAAAGACAGATTCTCACTGGAACACTAGCTATAATGTCTTGCCCTTTCCAAATATTGCCTGGATCTCTCTTCTTTTGCACTGGTACTCACAAACAAGAAACGCGTTTTGTGCAAGCTCAGTAATTACCTACCCTCTTTGTGCATCATTCCTAAGGCCCATCATGCTTCATAGGAAAAAAGATAATACTTCTTCGTATATATTTTAAATGAATGTCTGAGTTCAGTTTAGCTGCTATTTGAGGCATTATAGTCATTCTTGAGCCTGGAGGTTTATTATCTGTTGAGGGAGAGAAAAAGACTTGACCTACTCTCATATATTTTAAGATGGAGTTGTTTTAAGTTTTAAAAAAAATTTTTTTTAAAGAAAGAGGGGATAGTGAGAGAGAGAGAGACAGAGAGAATCAACATTTTTTTAGTTTTTCATGTGGCCTTTGTTGCTCTGAGACTTTGTTGTGTACGTGGTGCTGGGGTTTGAAGTCACGTACTTGTGCTCATGCAAGGCAAGTGCCGTAACCACTGAGCCGCCGTAACCACTGAGCCACCGCTCCAGCCCCAAGTTATTTTAATTTAATCTACAGTTTGCAATTCATGTTTTGTGGTTCTTTAGGTAGCTGGTGATTTTAAAAAGAAGGATATGGTTGCCAAATTAAGTTGACTCAGTGCTTTCTCTGCATTACTCTTAGAGATTCATAGTGTATATTTTCATACTAAAGATTTGGCAAATTTTTAAACACATTTAACTTAAAGCTAACATTAAAATTATGGTTTGTGTAATACCTGCTAACGTGTCATCAAACATTCTATTTTAGGTGAAAAGTACTGGAGTATACTTATGACTAAAATGATTACTGTATATTTAAGATGAACTTTATGTAAATAAAAAGCATATGAACCTGCAATTATGCTTATTCCATCATTTTCATAAAATGTTTGGATTGATAATGAAATGTTTCCTTCTTTTGGCTTGAACACTTGATTCCATAGATAATTATTTTTTTATAAAAACTGATAAATGAGAGCAAACTAAGATCACACACAAAGAAAATGGCAAATGGCAAAAGGGTCTTGGCACAGTCTGCAAGTAACGAAGTGCATGCAGTAAGAAATTTAGGTTGTCTTATTCTATGGACTATACAGTAGCTCACACTGTGCTAAGAATTACCCTAAATTAAATCTAGAGCATGGAAAGCTTCGTATGCTGTTAATAACACCACAGTTATCAATCCTTTCTCTAATGAGGAGTCAGAATAATTGGAACTGAACTGGACTAATGTGTCTCCCATTCAGTGCAGTTAGTGAACATAGAAGCAGAAAGCATACAATATGATGACTATTATTTTTATAACTCAGTAGCTCTGCCAATTGTGTATCATTTTGGATAAAATAAAAGGCATGCTACTAAATGCTTTAGCTCCCTGTAGAGGTCGGAAGAATGCTGATTTACCTTTATTTTATGCAGGGCCACAATTGCTCTGAGCTTGACTCAAGTGGAAATAAGTTGTCCCTATACCCCAGTACCTCCTGGAAAACTCCTCATTATGCTTCCTGAAATATTTGAGGGCACTACATGCTTTAATAGAATAACGTAATGATAATAAGTAAGCACTCTTCTGTGTTTCCCCAAATTTTCATTTTCTGGTTTTTATGTGTTTCTTCCAAAGTCAGAAGTCCCTTGGTAGAATTGCACCTCTAATGCTTGTCTTTCCTCATTTGATGGCCTAGAGATAGTCACCTTTCTTCTGATTTTGTCTAAATTTACAGCAAATTAGTCTTGTGTTAAGATTCATCCTAGATGCTTGGAAGTTAAAAGCATTTTCCCCGATCTTGCTGTTGAATATATTCTCAGGGCATATGAGAGACTAGAGAATAGACATTTACTGCTCTAGACTTTCTGTTTACCCACAGTTACTCATTTTCCCTTTTTCTTTCAACTGTCTTGATTAAAAATGAACACTGGAATACTGAAAGCTTGGGAGAAACTTGTGATGCAATTGAAAAATGGAATATGGTGGATGTGGAAGTGGTAGGAGCAAGGGTGACCAGGGCGGGAAGATTTTCCTAGTTACTATGTGCTTCCAGGAGCTTTTGTGGTATATGAAAGATAATCTGATTGAAATTGATAGATTGATAGATTAAAAGAGAAAGAAAGCAGTGAGATAAGAAAAGATAAACAGAAAATCCCTGTTTAAAATTGTGGAAAATCGCCAAATATTAAAAATCTCAAGGGATACAAGAATGAAGTAAGTGCAGATTGACAGAAAATGGATGGAGGAATGATTATTCCCCATGGGGAAGACTAAAATACTTTTTAGACATCAAACTCCAGAAGAGGTACTTGAGATTTGTTGATCTTTGAGTTTGAGGAGCACTTTTTTGGCTACAGTTAAAAATTACATGCAAATAAAGGAGATTTCTATTCGTAGGCATGTGAGGAAAACAGGAACAAAGGAATAGGGATTCATTTATACTTACTATATCACCTTTACCAAACCTGTTAGCTAGCACCTAAATTTTATTCTGAAATGAATACAGATGAATGATAACATATTCTCCCTTCCCCTTCATAAGGCACTTTGATTTTCAAAATATCCACTTGTTTCTTTAAGCTTCCAAGAAATAGGGAGGGGTGACAAGTGCTATAGAAATCTGCATGCTTTTCCAAGTAATAAGGTAGATTAACTGAGTGACAACTGCAAGAATCAATAAAACCAGACCAAACAAATGACAGTTGTGAAGGAAAGATACACCCTGGACAAAATGCTAAAGAAGCACATGGGTTTAAAGTGATGAAGAACTAGACCAAGAACTCAGGAATGGATGAGACTTCATCCAACGCACACCACTTGAGAACCATAAGTGATAGTTTCAAATAGTTTCTTAAGTCTAGAATTCTAAACATCTGAATAAGCTATTTTCCCTAATGTTGTTATATCTGCCATACCAAGTGGAGAGAAGGAAAGAGATAATTTTGGCTTCCAGCTTTCTATAGGTAATTGTAGCTGTCTAGATCAAATCACTACAATGCCCTCTAAAACCATGCATGTAGGTTAATAAGAGGAGCAAATAAAATTATCCATAATGTTTCCCACAGCATAATTAGATAACTAACAGTACTGAAAATTATAAACTATGTGTAAGCTGTGAAATAAACATGCAAAGCCAACAGTTTCATCATCAGTACACATGACTACATACACACTCAGAATACAGAGAAAATAGGAAACATGCATAGAAACTGAATAGAGATAGTACTGATCAAATTGCGCATATCAAGAGGGAGTCATTACCCTGAGTGGAGAGACCTTATTGATCATGCCACTGGTTACTGAGATAAGAAGGAAAAAGGTATGGAAGTCTATAGAACCAGTGGTGGAAGATTTGCAAAGGCACCTGTTTTGAGTTAGAGCTGGGAGACTGGGAATGGGCAGCTTCTTTGAACTCTTATAGGCAAAAACAAAAACAAAAACAAAAACAAAAAAGAAGAAGGAAATAAGCAGAGGAAGTTAAAGATCACAGCAGAAAAGAGACTTACAAAATCAGAAGAAATATCTCCATTCTGCATCTTCAACTTTCCCTTTCCCCAGATTGGTTCCATTAATTAGAGAAACTATGCAATTTCAGAGGAGTGTGGATCTTTGAACAAGAAATCCAAGTAAGCCACTTGAACTACCAACATACTGTCTACATAAATTATTGTGTATGAAAATATCAGATCCTAACTGAATTGAACATAAAAGTGCATAGAACATCTGTATAAAACTACTGTAAAAATAAAAAATGGAAACTTTTGTAGCCGACAAATATTCTTTCTTTAAAATCTGATTAGGGGTATGTTATATTGTTCTACATATGCATTTATGATTGTACAACAACATAATTATTCAGTAAAAAAAGCAAAACTAACATTTTTGGCATTTCCCAATGCAAAAAAGATCTCCAACGAAGTAGAAACAGTGAGCAATACAATCGTCTCTCTGCCCTGTACAAGCTTAATTCCACAGCTTTAAAGAAGCTGTTGCAGACATGAATATGCACTTTACCTGAGACACACACAGTCTCCAGGGACCATGGAAAGGGAAGATATGAAAGTTCAGTAGACTTGGCAGAGAGGTGGAAGAAGAAGCAAATGTGTTAGAAGTAAAAATAAAAGTGAAACCATAACAGAATAATTTATGAAATACTTAAGGAAAAATTGATTTGACTGAAATCTTGATAAGATTCATTGAGGAAATAAATAAAAATAGGAGAATTAAAATAAAACTTAAAGATCTGAGAAAAAGAAAGAACATAGGCAAAGAGGAAGCAATGTATTAATAATTAGAATGCCTAAAGAAGAAAATGAAACACAACTAATGAAATAGAACTAATATTTAAGAAGAAAACCAAAGTTTGTTGCCTGATTTTTAACCTAATGAGATCTGCAGTAGGCTTCGAACCATTGGAATTGGAAAGTAATAACAGTTGTTTTCAGTCACTAAATTTTTGGTCATGCATTTCAGCAGCAACAGAAAATTACTACAGAGACGAAGGCTTGAGCCGGGAAGAAAGAAGTAGATGAAGAGTAGTGAATTCTTTTTGAGTTAGCCCTCCTGAGATGGAAATGGACAGATATGCTGATGCCGTCAATTCTGAGAAGGCAAGAAAGTTATAACATGTTTGAGGCTAGAAGTAAGGAATCTGGTGAATAATAAAGCATGACAAGTCTAGTCTTGGAAGTTATAACTTGATCATAACTCTTCTTCAGTTTCAATAACTTTCTCATTTGCTCTCTCATCTTTTTGTGAAGAATCAAAACCTTTGTAAAGAAATATTATTGTGCTGAGAAAAGAATGTGGGAACAAAATTCTGCTTAAATTAAAATGAATTGAGAGATATTTTAAAAAGGTGCATAGAAGAGCAAGGGGCTTTGTCTGATCTCACTTTTCTTCTCAGTACCTCTGACCTGCTGTGACCACTGGGTCATGGAAGACTGTTTAGTATTCTCTTTTGTGAATCAGTTTGAAAGAGCTTAAGAACAAAAAAGCATACTGTGTCCAAAATTTCACTAAATCTTTTCAGGGAAACTTCAGAAGCATATGCAGAAGAGAAATGGGGAAATTTTAAGATCATTCACTTGCACTGATTGCCAGATAAGATTACATTAGCCTGACCTGCATGGTTTCAATATAACTGAAAAGAATTCATTAAAAATGAGTAGGTGATTGATTCAAAAGTCTTTTTTTTTTTCACTTTCATGTCACATCTTCCAATATATGCCTTCTTTCTCTATTGTAAAATCTTTCTATTAAGGGTCTATAGGTCCAAAGGAGCATTGAAATTTTGGATACACTCATTAATGTTGACATAGTGGTTAGTTTCTCTACAGGCAGGAGAATCACAGTATTTCAGTCATGCTGCATTGAGACATTATTTTGCTTGGAAAATCTGTTAGACTCCCAAATTCTAATTATTGCAATAACTGAATTAATAACGGTTGAATATTGCCATATGTGGATCCAACAGAAACATTAAGGTAAATGAAACATTTACCCATCATTATTACAAAAAAGGACAACTGTTTCAAACCTAATAGGATGTGCCAGAAAATAATTTGATATGCCAAATAGAGAAGGCCATAATAGATAGTTTTGAATTTTCAGTTATATAATAAGTATAAATCAAGCTTTGTTGAGGATGATCCTAATTGCTAGATTAAGAAGTTTCATCTTAACTGTTTGTGTGTTTTAATTTGGAGGACATTGCATGTTACACCAAAACCAGATGCATTAGTTTATAGCATCTGAAAATTCTACTCTGCTCTTTAGAATCCTGCCACTGCCAACAACTTAACTAATTCATATGAAACTGTGACTCAAGTAATATTCTTTGTGGTTACCCTTGGGACCAATATATAAACTTGAACAGAAATGAATCTTAACTTCACAAGAAGAATCTGTATATAAACAAACCTCTTGACCAAGACTGGGAGATGGACCATTTCTGCTGTTGCAGAGTCCTGATTTACAAACCCTCTGGATTTGTACAAACACACTCTCTCCTGTTCTTTGTATTACCGGCTACTATAGCAGCAAAGTACTGCTCAGTATGATTCATCAGAAATCCGAAAACAGGAACTATGCTTTGGGGCTCTGAGAAGACTGAATATTAGTTTCTTCATATAACTAAAAATACGGGGGCTTTTATTTTCTTGTTAATTTCAAACATATGATCTGAAGTGTCCGCACTGAAGCTTCAGTGGCTGTCCATCTCAAGCTAGCACAGTTAGTTTATATTCACTGTCATATTCCTAATACATAGCTTTATTTTATGTGCAGCTATGTTTTCCAGAAGAATATCCATTCATCCAAAGCCTCTTTGCCCATCAGTGTTGTACAACACATTCCTGCTCACATTTTAGCTGTGCTTCAAAAATTATCCTCTTGATTCTTCTAGTTAGCATATAAATAGGTCTCAGCTAATCCTATCTTTAAAAAGAGAAATAAACCCCAAAGTTTTCACTAATTCAATCACCCTTTATAGATACATTTCTCTTCCTTCCAGAACTGACTACCGTCAAATGTCTGTAGGGACCTGGCTGTTGATGGAAAAGAGCACTGTGAAATTGGTGGGGGTGACAAGGGCCATCAGAAACTGTAGTCTGTGCGCACTGATCACTGCTATAGGTAACTTCTGCCAATCAAAATGTAGATTCAGGTACCAGAACTTCTTATTCCAAGAAAACCTCAATATCTGGATTTTATCTAAAATATTTTATGTGCTAATTCTACTGACTAATAACACCAAACAAAAACAAACCCAAAGACTGCAGGTCTGTTTAAAGATTTCCGTAGGCTGAATTAAGTTTGTCATGTGAATGGTGAAACTCCAGATAAAATTTCTGTCTCTATCATCATCTATCAATAGTTTGTAGTCTTTGTTTTGGAATGTTGTCATTGTCCTCATTATCTCTCTTCTTCCTAATTCTTCAAAATATTTATTACTTTACATAAATTAAACTCTAAATAAAACTATTTTGGACAAAACTGCTACTGCTAAATTAGCTTATGGTCTTTTATGTACCATAGCCAGTGGAACCTCTTTATAGTGATTGATATTCTGTAACCTTCCTTCTATTCCAGGCATGATCACAGGTACAGGGCTCTGACATTCTTCTCATTGTGGTCTTTGTCAAAACCACCTTCTTATTTTCCTCTCCTATATTTATTTTATGCAGTAAGTTCTTACTGGTGTCATAAAATCCAATTACTTTAACTTCAACCTGTACAATATTGACTTGTAAATGTGTGTTTTTTTTATTTTTTATTTTTGAACAACCTTACAAGATTTTAACAAAATAATATAAAATGTGTATATATTCTGGATATTGCAATTACCCCCAGGAGTGCCCCCCCAATTACCCTCCCTTATCCCACCTTTCCCCTTCCCACTATATCTCTAAAAAAAGTATTAAGTTGTAAAGCATTACATCTTATCTGGATTTAACACATGCTAATAGACCAACTTTCTCATTGTCCAGGGTCTAGTCCCCACCTCCACAGCTTATGTCTCATAGTTTCTAAATTTATAATTGCCTATTAGATGTGTATTTAGATATTGTACAAAGCAGCTCTTGCACAACTATGTACATTTTCTCTTGTAAATTTGAGCTAAGAACTATTTAGTTTTGTCCAGGGCTGAGGGATTTTTTTGGACAGAGGACTTCTAGTACTGATACTGGTATACCCCAGGGAGAATGGAACAATTAGTCACTTTATCCCTTTAAATTTTGCTTCCCTTTCCTTGTTTTTATTTTTGGTTAACCAACGTACCAAAAGTCAGTTCCCCAAAGCAGAAAACTGGGAATAATCCTAGACCTGTGTTCCCAAAATGTGCTTCTCAGAACCCCTGGATGCTACTGAAATTGAGGATTTTAAACACAACTACCTCCTATATTAATTAAAACAAATACCTGAGGTCAGGGCCTTTGGATTAGCATTTTAACAAGTTTCCCAGGAAACACGGAAACTCACCTGGGTTTAGAAATCCCTATTCTAGACCGTTTTTTCCTCTTTACTTGCTACACAACCTCCTGGAACCATGTTGCTCTTTTTTCTTCTCCAGTTCTTACATGTCTCCTAGGTCACATTCTCAGCATTTTAATTTTATATGAGGACAATTCTCTCCTAATTCATTGCCCCAATTCTAGAGTAAACTTTTGTGAAACTGTTCTCCAGTTTCTGAAATGTACTCAAAATCTTTCATTCTCTTTAGTTCCTATAAATTAAAAAAAATTTGCGTGGTATATAAGCTTATTTTGTGGTAAGTACTTACCTATGAACATCACAGTGTCTTAAACATGCCAATGTATATCTTTGGATTGATATTTTGTTAGTTTTTAATCAATGTCTTTTTCTGGTATAGGATTCTGTTATGGTCTAGGTAAGAGGTGTCCCCCAAAAGTTTACTTGTAAGATAATGCAGAAGGTATCAAGGTGAAATGATTGGATTATGAGGAGGCTTTACCTAATCAGTGCATTAATTTACTGAAGGGATTGACTGGGTGGTAAAAGTAAGTAGGTAGGGTGTGACTGGAGCTGGTAATTGGAGGTGTGCCTTTAGAGTATATATTTTGTCCTTGGTGAGCAAGAGCTCTCTCTACTTCCTGGGGGCTCTTTTCTGAACTCCTTTCCTCCGACACAGTCTTCCACCACGATGTTCTCTCTTACCTCACCTATGGCTCAGGGCAATGGAATTGGCAATCTGTGGACTGCGACCTCTGAAACCATGAGCCCCCAAAGAAGCTTTTCTTCCTCTAAAATTGTTGTTATGTCATTTGGTTATAGAAGTAAAAAAGCTGACTAAAACAGATTCCATCTAGAATACCATATTTCATGCTCTTGTGAGTCTTCCTAGGCTCTTTTAGCTGTGACATTCTTTCAGACGTTTTTGATTTTTGATTGCCTTGATAGTTTCCAGGAAGTGCCAAGTAAGTATTTCATATGATTGTCATTGAAATTTCTCAGATTTGTTTCTCGTGATTAAACTGTATTTATGGATTTTAGGAGGAAGACCACAGAGGGAAAATGCTATTAGCATCACATGGTATTGAGGGTATATACTATCCACATGATTTGTTAATGCTATTATTAACTTTGATCACCTGACTGCAGGATTACCTGTCAGATTTATCCATTTTAATGTTCATTCATTTACTTACATAAGTATGAACTCATGGGTATTGTAATCAAATTATTTTATTTTAGTGCTCAAAATACTCCAATTTTGGCCATTGGGAAACCTTTAAGTTTGTTCCTGTAGTTTCTTGATATGCTTTCTATCAATTAGATTTTTATTGCTGAGCATTTTCTTACTCTCTGACAATGCATAATTATTCAGACTCATCCTATGTATTTCTGGCCTCAGTCCTATAATCAACAGTTTCTCCAAGGAGTCCTGACTCTTTTTATTGGAGAATGGTATTAGAAACCAAGATCTGGGTTTTTGGTGGGCTTGTTGGTACTGAGATGACAGAACACGAAGATATGTGTCTTAACTTACCTTGTCTATATACATCTATCTGTTGTTATTCTGTTTGTAGCCATCTGTGTCTATAAGTAAGATAAATGTGGGGTTTTACTAATTATTATCTCCAACTAATCCATTCCCAAATGGATCATTCTAGCCTTCTCCACTTGGTTTTAATCAGTAAATTTCCATTCCAATAATGAGAAATGTCATTCCACTAGTGTTCTTGTAAAGCAGAATTGTTGATCCATGCTGCAACGAGTTGCTAGCCCTAGCTGCACTGTGATCTTCAGAGGTTTGAGCACCAGATACACTGGGGGCTTTCCTTCAAGATTCTAGGTGCACTTTTATCCTAGGACTTTAAAAATGATAGATTTATCTTGAAGTTGTTAATGTCTGGGTTAACTCAGTATCTACTTTTGCTTGTAACATCAGAGTAAGCTATGACCTGAATTAAATGCTTTCTGTTTGTGCCTCATAAGGCTTTGTTTCTAGTCTGATTGGCTTTCTAGGAAACATTTATTTATTTTGGCTTAAGCTATGTTGGGTTATTTCTTGCCTTCTGTGGTCATAAGAGTATTGAATAGTATATTATACAATTCTTTTTGCTTAGAATATACTTGTTCTCACTGCCACATGAAAAATTATCAATAATTCTTTGAGACTCAGTTTAAGTGCTGTGTTTTCTGTGAATCCCTCTGCAACCATACCTTTTGTCTATCATTGCTCCAAGCCACAAAGCTCTTTCAGTCAGACTTATGTATTTCCTTCTCTGTTACCTTAGAATGTCTTCTGAATATCAAATTTTCTTATTATATGAAAATATATCAAAAGTAAATGAATTTTATAATAATTTACCAGTTTTCTTTCTGTCTGCAATCATTTAACAACTTTAAATTATGATGATTGTCCAAAGCACTGAACCATTTGTACAGTTCACATAGCAGAGAGATGGTTCTCTTGAATGTATTTCACAGGAGCATATTTAACTCATTTCTCAGTTTAAAATATGTTTCTAGTATTTCTTTGTCAGTTCAAGAATGCTGCAATGTCTCCAAATTAATATTTCAAGTTGTTTTACATGTTCCAGGTATTGTGTTATCAAAATTCAGAATTCTGCTTTTTGATATTTTGCTGCTATTTCATTGTCCCAAAGATCGAACTATGACAGCATGATTTGACTTCCTTTGACTTAACCTGTATCTTAAAATTTATATATCTCTTTACTTTCTACTTTATTTCAAAGAATACTACAGCCTTTTCTAGGTTAGATGCTTATAATTACAAATGTGTAAAACAACCTGTTTGAAAGTAGTTACTACATCCATATGACCTCTCAGCCACTCTATTATCTCTGGGTTTGATTTTTTAAATTTTATTTTATTTTATTTTATTTTTTGAGAGAGAAGGACAGTGAGAAAGAGAGAGAATCAATTTTTATTGAGTTTTTCACATGGCTTTCATTGCTCTGACACTTAATTGTGTACGTGGGTGCTGGGATTTGAACCCATTTGCTTGCACATGCAGGGCAAGCACTGTAACTGCTGAGCCACCACTCCAGCCCCTCTGGGTTTGCTTTTAAAGATATCAAGCTTGATAAGATGCATTTGATCTTGCATTGTGAATGTATTTAGTGCCATTTTATTAAAAGCTTTATCACACATGGTTCTTTACACCTTCAAGGAAACCTCAGGACTCATTGGCTAGGGTATGTCAAATGAAATATTTCTTCTTTTAATTGTAAGATTATATAGTTATAAAAACAATGCCATCATATATCAGAATATATTTCTCAAATTTTATAAATGCAGACCAAATTTAGAATATGGATCTTCAAAGCCTGATGTTATTTCAATGGCTCTGAACTTAAGTTGAAATGTCTTGGGATTGCCCTTTGCAGGGTCTCTCAAGGAGTGCATGACTAAATCTAATTTCTATAGAGGAAAAACTGCTGTGGTTATACCTGTACCAGAAACTTTATTCATTCATTCATTTATTCATTTTCTGAGTGCCAGTCATGTATTATGTACCACATAGGCACTGATAACAAATACATTAAGAGCAAATTTTGTAGCAGGGTGGTTATACTCAGGGCATTTAGGGAATATTGGGACAGGGCAACACAGTTTTGTTTCTGGGGAAAATAGGAGGGCATGGTAGATAGGATAGCAATAATACCAAGTTATGAAATCTCAGACCTTTCAAATACTATTTTGTCTGGATACATACTTCAAGGGTGTGACCAGGAATGAATGAGGAAGAAGTTCATAATATGAACAAAATAAATTACATTTAGAAAATGACCTAGAAAACTAGAGCAACGCAGTGTTACTGTTCTGCTAATCCTAATAAGGTCAGATTGCTCTGAAATCCCTGGGCTCTCAATTGCAGAAATCCATCGTGAATAACCACTGCCCATTGCTAGGTGTGTTTCCACTGGGTGGGGAGGGGAGGTGACTCACTTGACAATAGTAGACTGTGGTCACTGGAGTATTTACCATCTTATCAGCATTCAGTTCATAACTAGTGAATCAAGTGACACCACCAAATGTCACTGTTATGATTTGAATGAAAGGCGTGTCCCAAAAGCTTATATGTGACAAAGCAGTAAGGCTGAGGTGAAAAGATTAGGTTATAAGAGCCTTAACCCAATCAGTGAGTTAATCCCTTGATAAGGACTAACTTCAACTGAAGGCAGGTAGGGTGTGGCTGGAGAAGGAGGGTCATTAGAGGTGTGCCTTTGGGGTATATATTTTGTATCTGGTGAGTGGAGTCTGTTCCCTGGAGCCATGCCTCCCACCATAATGTTCAGCCTCACCTTGATTCCCTATAAATGGAACTGGCCATCTATAGACTAAGACCTCCAAAACCATCAGCCCTCAAAATAAACTTCTCCTAAAATTGTTATTGTCAATCCTCTTAGTTAAGGGAGTGAAAAAGCTGACTAAAATAGTCACAGTTCTGCTAAAACTATATCACTATTACTCTATTAAAAAGTCTAAAACACCCTTTTTTGGAACTGTTAGTTTATATAAAATAAAAATAGTGCTTACAATCATGTTATGTTCTCTGGGCTAGCTTGATTTAGAATTCAGATGTTATTTCAGCACAAAATCATTTTTTATTGCTGGTACAAATAATAAAGTAGCATTCATGCGCAGTGTTTGATTTCTTGACTTCTGCATTTAACAGGCTTGTAAAATGTTTTCAAAAACAGAGACAAGTTGGTTTAAAAATTGTAAACTTTGTCCAAAAGATAAATGAAAAATAACATCTACCATTTATTCTTGCACCATTTCAAAATAGAAAACATTTTATTCTCAAAAGAGGGTAATATTCTCTGATTTTGAAAAATAAGAATATATTCTGCTTTTGGAAAAACTCCCTGGTAATGCCAACTATCATAATTTTGCTGCAGTTCAGATATTTTTGTGCCACTGAGTACTGATTCATTTACTTAGAGTAGGGAATTGGTTTTGGGATCAGACAGTTCTGGGTTTGTAGCCCACTTATGTCTCTTCCTAGGTATGTGAACTTGTTTAATGTACTTAAATTCCTGAACTTATTTTTTTAACTTGTAAAAGAAGGAGTATCTTTGTCTCTGGCACAAGATTATTGGAAAAAGTTAAAGAACTAATGAATGTGAAAATAATTTATCAATAACTATCATAAAATAAAAATTTTGAAAATTCTATTAAGAAGTGTAAGGGAATTACAAATTCTCTTTCCTCTCCATTTTAAAGGGAGGGGAAAAACGGAGCTAACCCTTACCGAGTGCCTACTGTATTTCAGGAATAGAAGCTGCTGATTTTCATTCCTTTTAGTCATCATAACGAAGCCCAAAATTACAAATTTCCATCAACATTTTACAGTAGGGAAAAAGAAATATCCATGAAGCTCAGAAGATTAAATAAGTTGCCCCAATCACAGTCAGTGAAAGTGGAGTTAGAAATTCAGTCCAAAGCCTATTGAAATTTCACTATTTAATGCTTTTGTCCAAGACAAAAAAATCAGCATTCTTCAATTTGTCAAAAAACATAATCATTATCTTTATTTTAGCTCTCTCAAGTATGAAATGTTAATTTTGGGGTTAGCATAGAGAAATAAGGCTACAATCAAGGACAAATTCTGCAGTGTTAGTTTATCCTTTAGGAATTGAAGTCATGAATTATGTTCAGAAAAAAATCTCTCCTTTATTATAATTAGCTGTCAAATTAACTTTGGTGATGAATAATTTAATACAATTATTCACACGTATTTTAGGAGGATTCTTACAAAGAAAACTAGGCAATACTCTGGCATTTGAAATGAGATTTCCACAACTTCTTTTTTGGTCTAAAACAAAGTAATACACAGTCTTAGAAACTAATCAGATTATTTTAACTTTGGGACCATTTTTAGTGTGATACTCTGTGTTGTTGAGTGTAAGAATGGCACATGGAACTGCTTATTGATTGTGTAAGTGTATTCATGTGCTGTTATTTCACATTTCTAGTAATAAAGATAATATATTTCAGGTCAGGTTCACAAAGTCTAGTGATATCAAATGTTATTTTTTGTTTACAATATATAAAATTTTTGAAGTTATGAAAAAAATGAACCCAGTCTTGGAGAAAAAAATACCATCTCTGAGTTTTATCCAGCCTCAAAAATTTTTTAAAGTAGTGAATCAATTGTTTCACTATGGATCATGGAGGTCTTCAAATTATGGATATATTTGATGGAGTTAAGACTTTCAGGCACTTTATGTTTATTTGATGCTGAAAAGTGACATAGAATGAAATGTGGATGGAAACTGAGAGTAGAAACTGTTTATACCATGAAGTATAATGTGTTTTTGTGTGTGCCCTTTGTATTCTCCTGACAAGTCCACAATCAGAGAAAATCCTTATTTCTCCTACATTCACCTTTTGGTATCTGTTACAATGTGTGATACGGAGTGAATGGTAGGCAACTATCCTATCATGAGGATATCCTGGTATTCAGCATCATACAAAAACACCTCTCTATGAATAACTGAAGTTTCTATTCTGTAAGAATTCAGCTTTTACAAAAGTCAGCGATATGGAGTTGGAAATAAAAAGGTATTTTAAGTGAAAGGGTGATTTATTAGTGTTTGCACCTCTTTGCCCTGGGCAATCCTTGTACTTGGCTTTAACAGAAGAGAAGAATCAGATGTGTTTGAGATATTAAACTAGGAATTCTATTAGCTCTCCCTTGTGGCCTCTGGAGCATCAGTGGCAACATTAGTTTGAGCTATGTACCCTGTGTAAATTGTTGGAATGTACTTTTATTTTGCAACAATGGCAAATATCAATGTGTTCTTTTTCTTTCCTGTCTGAACCCTCATGTGAAGATTCTGAAAAGTCATTATTAAACTATATTTGCTCCCTTCCTGTGGTTTCTCAGAAACCTGGACAGAGGATCTAGAGATAAGTAGCAAGCAATTTCATTCCTAACTTCCCACTGAGCTTTGCTATTGCTGCTGAAATGGTCTGTGACCTCTGTGCAACCGGTCACAGCAGGGTAACTTTCAAAGAACAAGGAATTTGGCTGGAGTTAACACTTCAACCCTTCAACATTCATTTGGGTTATTTTTGATATAATACCAAGTATACACAAGTGTGACTGGCCAAGCACAGAGTGAATTTTTTCCCCTTTTGTCTTTTTTTTTTTCAGTTCAAATATAATATAAAATTTATTCTTTGTGTTAGGGTCTATCTTGAAGCAGCATTGCCTCTACTCATCTTTTCTTCATAAATAAGTTTTTTCAGGGACTGTGCCAACAAGTCGTAACTGTCATTTCTATTAGATGTACTTGGCTTATATTTTATCACGTGTATTCTTGATGTTGAGAACCAACAACGTTTCCTTTGTTACAAATAGTCACAGAATCTGACTTATATTCTTATTTTTAGGTAATTATAAAAGGCCAAAGAGATAATTGGTTGATTTTTAACAACCATGTAATGTAGGCATTCATTTACCAGATGAGGAAACTGAAACTTAGTTGAAGAAACTTGCTCGCCCAGTACAATTCAATTTGAATTTGGCTTCAGTTTGAGCTCACTACAGTTAGGGCTGTGACTACAGTTTATTTGTTGCCAAAACTCATCCTTTACCAGTACTTTTTTTTTTTTTAAACTGCTCCCATACATTTTATTATTCTTTTTAATTTTTTAAAATTTTTCAACATAGACTTACATATTGGAGGGAATTGTTGTTACATATTCATGCATACATGGATATTGACATAATGAGATAGTAAATTAAGGCCGATCTTAGACCAGGATCTACCCCCACTTCATCCAGTCCCCAAACTCACGTCTCCTCTGTAATCCCACCATACTATAGTTTGAAAGAGTATATACATGTATAATAATTGTTGACATTGCTGAGTTTCTCTGCCTGCCTGTGATAGCTAGGCTTCTAATGGGAGCTGAGTATTCTCAGTTGTATAGATAATACCTCTTGTCCTTCCCTCCTCTCCTTCCCTCCCCACTTCTCCCCCCCACCTTCATAGGTATGGTTCCCCCAGCTTATGTGAAATTTCAACTGTGGTGAGTTTATTACTTAAATTCAGCTAACTATCATCCTGTCTTAGGTTTTACACTAGTTTCCACATGTGAGAGAAAACATTTGGCCCTTAAGTCTCTGTATTTGGGATATTTCACTCAGCACAATTTTCTCAATTTCCATCCATCTGGCTGCAAAAGGCATAATATTGTACTCCTTAATAGCAGAGTAGAACTGCAATATCACAATTTTGAATCCATTTATCCAGCAAGGAGCACCTGGGTTGGATCCATAGTTTAGCTATTGTAAATTAAGCTGCTATAAACATTGATGCTGCTGTGTCTTCGTAGTATAATGATTCTAGCTCTTTTGGGAAAATACCCAGGAGTGGGATAACTGGGTTGTATGGTGGTTCTAACCCTAGGTTTTTGAGGTGTCCCCACACTGCTTTCCAGAATGGCTGTACAAGTTTGCAGTCCCAACAGCAGTGTGTTAGTGCTCCTTTCTCCCCACAACCTCTCCAGCATGTTATTGTTTATATTCTTCATTTTTGCTACTCTGACTGGAGTGAGGTGGAATCTCAGTGAAGTTTTGATTTGTATTTCTCTGATTGCTAGTGATGTAGAATATTTTCTCATATATTTATTGGATTTCTGGATTTCCTATGTTGAGAAGTTCCTGTTTAGTTTCCTAGCCCTTTTGTTGATTGGATTATTTGTGTTTTTGTTTAACCAGTGCTTTTTAAAACTTACCTGTGGGAAAGTGCCTGTTTTTCTTTCTCTAGTCAAATTTATAAAGTACTATATAAATAAAGTAGAAAGTAGAAATATTTAGAAACCTGAACACTTTATTTTTAGATTCAAAGACATAAATACATTGCTAAGTTATCATAAAAAATTTTAGACTAAATTTCCATGTTATTTCAATTCAATTCAGTAACAATTCAAAAACTAGCACTGGTCCACAGACCGCATTTCTAGTAGTATTGCTCTAAACCATTATGACATTCAGGAAGCTAGTAATTTTAATGAGCTTCTCAATTCCATGGGAATGACACTAGTAATTTTTTAAGTTAAAAAATATAATCTTATTTACATTTAATATAGGGACTTGATAAGATAAAAGATACCAATAAGAAAAACTGAAAATAAGACTCAATTCTGGTTCTAAGAATCTTAAAATGAAATAAACCAGATGGGTCTAGCACACACAATTTTTGCTTCATTAGGCAAAATGAATTGATCTTTTTCCCTTGTCCCCAATTACTTAGAGAAAAATCATTATTTTTTCTTTTTAAAAGATCTTCCTATTTACTTCTTAGTCCAGTTGAATTTTTAAACCTTCTATTATTTTGTGTGTGTAGTGACATTACACACCTCATCCTTGGATCTAAGGGAGAGTCAGGCAGAGGTTATGTTAATATTTCTTCTATCATTTCATAAGAAAAATTATACTTTGTGTTACTTATTGATTTTGAACATTCTTCCTTTCTTCAGTGATTTCAGAAGAAAACAAGACAGAGCACATAGTTCTGGGTATCTTTGCATAGATCAGCATAGGGAATGTCTGCTTTCTTCTTTATTGTATTAACAAGGATGCCAGCATCTCTCTCTCTCTCTCTCTCTCTCTCTCTCTCTCAACAGAGCATCTGTCACAGTTTCTGCATTATCTTATTCCAGAATCATTTAAAATCAATCCTTTTAAAGAGAATAATTGATTTAGTTGTTTTATGGTTTTTTAGCCTCTATTGAAGTACTTGAAGTAGGACTGTTTCCTGTTGAGACTGTTAATCTAGTACCGAAAGAGCCAATATTTTATGCTTCACATAACCTTAATACATTTGCCTGCCTTCTGAATGCTGCCATACTTTCTTTTTAAGTAACCTGAAACTTTGTTTATTTGTTCAAATGTTAATTTTTTCTCACTATGTAGAAATGGAAGTCCAATTGCTCTGAATCTACATTAAGGAGAACAGGTAGCTTAAATCCCCCTAGATTGCAATAATATTGTCTAAAAAAAAAAATGAAATTGACTAGTCCTTGAGAATATTGATATTTTAAGGGAAACTATATATCAGAGAAATTTAAGGGAAAAAGTCTTTGAAGTTTCTTAAAATTTTCTTTTTGAGGGGATCCACTTTCTTTAGCAAACCCAACAGACTAGTTTTGCATACTGGCTCTGTTGCTACAAGTTTCATGGACTTAAATGTATTGCTTGACTTTTAATATTTTTTGTGTGTATTCTCAAAATCCATCTGATAATTGTTTGGGCATACAGTGTGGTAACAAATAAAAACAAGCTAGTATATTTCAGATGTTCTCTGGTAACTTTTTCCCTTTAAAAGTCATATGTAAAGTTATTGTAACAGTTCTTTGCTCATGAACAACATCTGAGAAATAATAGATGTTTATGCAAAACCAATTTTTTTTTATTAAAAAATAATTCCTTATGTTTATGGAGTGACATATGATTCAACATATATATATATCTATATAAATATATATATATTGTGAAATCAATCAATCAAACTAATATCTATCACTTCACAAATTTATCATTCTTAGTTTTTTTTGACCACAGATTGAACCCAGGGACACAAACACTTAACTATATCCCCAGCCTGTTTTATTTTAAGACAGGATCTTGCTCAGTTGCTTAGGGCCTTGTTAAGTTGCTGAGGCAGGCTTTGAACTTGTGATCCTCCTGCTTCAGCCTCCCCAACTGCTGGGATCACAGTCATGTACCATTGTGTCTGGCCCAAATTTACAAGTCTTGTGGTGCGAATATTTGGCATTTATTC
This sequence comes from Aplodontia rufa, assembly GCA_004027875.1. Classification (NCBI taxonomy): domain Eukaryota; kingdom Metazoa; phylum Chordata; class Mammalia; order Rodentia; family Aplodontiidae; genus Aplodontia; species Aplodontia rufa. Next base: position 30,570 of record PVKS010000689.1, on the reverse strand, counting down.
TCTTAGTAACTTTGAATTATACATTATTATTAACTATATTTATTGCATTGTGTAATAGACCTCAAAAACTTACTCCTCTTAAGTGGCACTTCGTACCTTTTGTCCAACATCTCCCCATCTTCCCTCCACTTCTGTTAATGACCATCCAAGAGTTCTATCTCTATGATTGAACTATGTTAGATTATGTACATAAGTGGATTATACAGTAGTTATGTAGTATTTGTCTTTTTGTGTCTTGTCTATTTCATTTAGTATATTTTCCTGCAGGTTCATCCATGTAAGAATGATTAATTTTTTGTGTGGTAGTGGGATATTTCATCTCTATGTCACTATTTCTTTCTTTTTGGTACTGGACATTGAACCCAGGGGCATTTTACCACCTAGCTATATCCCCAGCATTCTTTATGTTTTTTATTTTGAATGAGGGGTCTTGCTAATTTCCTTAAGCCCTCACTAAATTATTGAGACTAGCCTTGTGTTTGCAATCCTCCTGTCTCAGCTTCCTGGAATTGCTGTGATTACAGGCATGTACCACTGCTGTTGATAAATATTTCTTCATGTGTGTCCATGCCTACATCTTTATCTGGCCCCATGATTAGCTTCATATCATTTTTATCATCTATTCCTGTATATCTATTCTATTTTGAATCTATCTTATCAATAGATTATTTTTCCATCTTTCTTTTTCTTGTTTTTTTATCTGTAGGGAGGGGTGATATCAACTCACATTACAATCCAATTTTTGCCTCTGTAATAGGTCTAATTCCTTCTTCTCTCTCTTCCCATAACAAAATATTAACTTGAAGGGAGAACTTAACACATGCCAGTTCAGTGTTCCCCTTTCTTCTGGTAAATAGTGTCCTATGGAGAATGAGGTCTCCTTTAGGTAAATACTGAGATTTCATATTTTTTCTTTTAACAATCTGCTTCTGTTCAAGATGATGACTGGATAGAAAGGGAGCCTATATGATTTGGGATAGTGAGACAAACGGGTGGTGTTCCCTGAATGTTTGTTTCTGTGGGCGGATGGGGTTCTAATATTCTCTGATCTTTTGGGGGTGATTGGTTTCATCTACAACCAAAACCTGTGCTTCTATTTACTTTTCCTTCATACACTGAAGTCTTTGACTCTTCTAGATAGTTCCAGTCCCTCACTATGCTGTGTGGGAACCTCTGAATCAGTAACATATCCTTTGTAGGCCACAGGGGTCACGGTATTGCATAGGCTCTTTTCCCAGAAGCACCATGATGAACATGGATATTGGGCTCCTTCTAGATGCTTCATTCTTCCTAGGAATGTCAGAAGTGAACTTACTGTTTTTCTAATATCCACGTTTGTAATTGAATAGAAACACTACCCATGTGAAGTTTAGCTTTGAGAAGTGGAAAAAATAAAACCCTAGAATTTTCCCCACAAAGTTGATCTTTTTTATCCTTCTGTATTTCTGCCTGGAAAAAGTAGGAACGGACCAGCTTTCTATCTCCTTTCTGTTGCTGATCCAATTTCTCTTATGCCCTATCCCACATTTCATGGATTCAAGTCAGAAGAGGTATCATCACGGAAGCTTTGTAGAGATTAACAATTGTTCCCAAAGTGTTAGGATATATTTATTATATATATGTACTTATATCTGCTACATATATTCATATACATAGCTTGCACAGATGTACATGCATAGGAAAAAGGGGTAGGAGGGATAGTCCTAAGGCTATCATGATAGAACCTGAAAGTACCTATATAACCTTCTTTATAGCACTTCAGAACATGTAATGAGCAAGGAATTTGTCATAAATATATCCACATTGCAAGGATGTTTTTCTACAGAATTTACTTTAATCTTCTGGACAAACATTGTGGTTTATAACTGTCCTCAGTTCCTAAGCATCCTTTTCTCTGTGACTGTCAGTAGAGTAAATTTGGAACATATGAAACTGTTGCATCTTTTCAGTTACAAAAAGTTAAACCAGTGTTATTGATACATTTTTCTTTGACTGTCAATAAAAGTCTAAATTTTGTTGTGTTTTCTGATTTAAAAGCAGGGATATATATATATATATATCCCTGTATATGTATATATATATATTTAAATAATGCTATATTTTATGTTTAATAATTTCACAGATCCTAAGTGCCCAGTTTGATGATGTGAATTGTACATTACCTTTTATTTATTTATTTATTTATTTTTATTTATTTTTTTTTTTAAAGAGAGAGGGACAGTGAGAGACAGAGAAAGAGAAAAACAACTTTATTTAGTTTTTCACATGGCCTTAGTTGCTCCAACACTTAGTTGTTCCAACACTTAGTTGCGTACGTGGTGCTGGGGTTTGAACCCGGGTCCTCGTGCTTGCCAGGCAAGCGCTGAAACCTCTGAGCCACCGCTCCAGCCCATACATTACCTTTTAAACATACCTCTTTGTGTTATTTTTCAGTAATTACTCCACAGGTTATAACATAAAATCGTAACAATGAAATGATTTTAATTTTGACTAACACATTTACTCTTTTGATGTTTTTCATTTCTTTTTTAAGGTGCGCATTTCCACCTGTCATTATTTCCCTTTAGCCTGGAGATATTATTTGGGCCTTCTTTTTTTTTTTTTTTGGTAGTACGCACATGATGCAGATAAATTCTTGAGTTGTGCTTCTTTGCATATATTGTTATTTCACCTGCACCTGTGAAGGGCATTTTCACTGGTTTTCACCACTTCTGTCTTTTAATCCTTGACAATGTAATTCCTTTGTCTTCTAAATGCTGCTATTTTTCATGAGTGCTTAACCTTTTTCTTATTGCTGGTTGTCAGCACACAGTGTATATTTGTCCCCTTGGCTGTTTTTATGGTTTTCTCTTTATTGCTAGTTTTCAGCAACTTGGTGATAGTACACCTGGTGTGATTTCCTCTGTGTTTACCTTCATGGGGCTTCTCAGGTACTTAAGCTGCTTTCTTCTTTCATGCTGGAGCATTATTAGCTTGTGTTTGTGTAAATATTTATCCAATTGCATTGTCCCTTTTCCCACATCATCAGACTCCAGTTAAACACGTTATCTTGTTAGATTAGTGTCCCACAGTTTCAGATGCTGTTTTATTTTATTTTCACTTTGATTCAGTTGAATAATTTCTAGTGTCCTTTCTTCAAGTTCACTTATTCTTTCTTCTCTTTATCAAGTCTTCTCTTATTCTTATTGAAAAGTTCTTTATTTTTGATACTATGCTTTCACCTTCAGTATTCCCATTTGCTTTCTTTTCATAGCGTTTAGAACTCCGCTGAAACCCCCCTCTAATCACACATGTTGTCCATTTGCCTTTAAAATATTTTTTAAAGTCTCTATCCAATAATCCACCTGATGGACTTATCTCAGTTTTTGTTTCTACTGGCTACTACTCTTCTTGACAATGGTTAACAGTTTCTCGGATCTCTGAATTCCATAAATTTTTTGTATGTTTAATACTATGTTTAAGAGAACAGTAGAGACTGAAATATTTACTCCCCCCATCCCCCAGAAAAGGAATATTTCTCCTTAGGTTGGGTTGCTGTTTTGTAGGTGATCAGTCAATATGATGCATATTTAAGATTGATCAGACTTCATTGCAATTTCAGTTAAACTTGGTTCTCTATTGGTGTGAATTATTTTGAGGGCAGAATTGGAAATTTCCTTTCAGCAAGGCTTGGAACGTGATCACTTGAATCAAGACATCACTTTATACTTTATTGCTTGTCAGGCAGCTTTCTGCTCCATGGAGTTGCTTCTCCGTTGTGTTTTGTGTTTTTCAACTTTTGGGGAGACTTGAAAGCCCACAGCACCTAATAGGAATTTCTTTTAGATGTTGTGTTCTGCTCCCAACTTCAGATGTCTGCTGTAGTGCGTTCCATAGTGAAGGCTAAGTACTTTGTGAGAAGTTTCTGTGAGCAGTCCTGCCTTGTCTTCAGCCTTTCTTGAGAAATAAATATAAGAAAGAAGGTGTTTTCAGAGCTTTCATTGCAGAGAGCTGATGAGCAGGAGAGACTTTGCAGTTGACATGTGAACTGGCCCTGGGCAGATAAACATAAGTGATAGAAGAGATGATTTGCGGGGCTGGATGGTTATGGTACTTGCCTGGCATATGCAAGATGCGGGTTCGAACCCCAGAACCAAGTACACACTGAAGAGATGGAGCAACAAAAACCAGAAGAAAAGCTAAATAAATTGATTCTCATTCTCTCTCTCACTGTCCCTCTCTCTTAAAAAAATATAAAAGAAGAAGAAGAAGAAGAAGAAGAAGAAGAAGAAGAAGAAGAAGACCATCTGCTTTAAGTTTTAGATTTACAAAGTTTGTTCCACTTTACCTTGGAATGTCCCTTGGAAAGGGATTTGGGTTTTGTGGTTTTCTTGCACTTAATTCATGTATTATATTTAAATTTTTATGAACAGGTATGTACACTACCTATATTAGATCTGTTTAATAAAGTGGTGTTTAATTTTCCTCACTTCATATTGCTTTTTAGAACTTGTTTGGTGAAACGAATTCATTTTTATCACCTATTTTTATGCTTTTACTTTTCCTTTAAGTGAGAAAGAGTATTTAGAGTCCTTTACCTTAAACTTACATGTTCAAAACACTCAAAGTACTGAAATGGTTACTTAAAAAAAAATTTAAATGTTTCCTTGAAATAGAATTGATAGATTTTTCTTCAGTTTATGCCATTTATTTTATTAACTGAATGTTCAGAATAAGCTGAGGAAAAGTAAAATGGCAATTAACACATAAATATCTACTTACAGTTTATACAGTCCTGAGTCATAAGTTGAAATAGTCAATCAGAAAGCATTAGAAAAAATAGAACTTATTTAGTGTATATTTATATAACGCTTAGCATTGTGTGGATTTTTATAGGGTGTCTCATCTTCATCTGTGTCTACCAGAATGCTTTTTATTGTATGTGAGATTTTGAACCCTACATACATATCATTTGTCAGAGTTGTGTTCAAAATCGTGAATTAGTTCACGCCACTTTCCCGTATTTAACCTTTTCATAGTTTCCCATTTTAAAGTTCAAAGTTCTTACCATGGGCCTCACATCAGTGGCTCCTGGAACCTCCTTGCTGACCCCTTTCCTCTTGTACCTCTCTGATCTAGTCAGCTGCTCCTCAAACATTATGAGAAGGATTCAGTGTCTAGAGATTGTAGTTGCTTCCTATTGCTGTGAAATGTTCATTTCTCAGATAACCACACATGATTTTCTTCCTGACTTCTTTCTGCTCTCTAACCAGATGTCATTATGTGGGTCCTTCACAATTACTTTAGCTGAAGTAGCAGCTTGCTTTGCTCTTTGTCTCTTTAAACTGCTCCTATAGGACTGCACCTGTCTTAACTGCTAGCAGTCTAGTCCTCTGGAACTCTTCCTGGTCAAGTTGATCCCTCCACCTTAAAGTCAAAATCACCCTGTATGGAAGACTGAGGAGAGTTCTTAAATCCACTTGGAGTCATTACTACTCACATCCTGCTTCCTTGATAGTATGGCAACTGAAGGGAATCGTACAAGGTGTTGGAAAGGTGGCTGGAATGACTATGAATTAACAGGACTGAAGGGACTATAGGAAGAAGAGTTTACTAAACCACAGGAGAGCTGAAACAACAGTAAGGAACTAATGAAGACAAGGGCACGGTGACATGAGCATAATAGCAAAGTAAACAAGGGTGCAAACAGAAGGTGAGCATTGATGATTTGAATCTGGAATAATGCCTAGAGACCCATCCCGACTGCTGTAATCAGTTATGGTGTGTGGTGGACCTCATGACAAAAACATGCCAGAAATATGTGCAACACATGCAGTGTTAGGGACTTAAAAATGTACTCCTCACAATGATGCATGTTTGATAGATGGAAGGCATGCAAATCAGAAGACCACACCCACCTCTATCAGATCTCCATATGTATGCACATGAAGTAACACTTTATGAGTGAGGCATACTTTGAGTTGGGCTTCATGTGTAATAGCTGTAGATAAGTGGATGGCAAAACCAGTCCAGATGGATACTTGACTAATAAAGAATGTCACTAAAGGCCCACAGGTAGGAAGCTTTCATTCCATTCTTATCTATGTCAGATTTAATTCAATACATACAAAATTAAAAGAAAAATCTTTACAATGTTTTTATCCATATTACTCAGAATTTATGTAAAGTTTGATATCAGATACAAAACTTACATGCAATTTCTGTGCATTACTGAGTTATTAAGAGGAAAAAATTTCAAAGATTTTCTAATGCTAATCAACAATTCAATAAGCATATTGGTATAGTTCATTGGGATAAATACTTACTGGATTTATGTGATAGATAATATGTTCAATGATGAGCTTATGAAGATAAATAAGACATAGATCCTCAAGAGACTTAGAGTAGTAGGGGAGACAAATTGGTAGATAATTAAAATGTAGTTTTCTACATGTATTGATAGAAGTATGCGCTCACCAGTATTGATGTTTTCCTTGCAGCTGAAATTATCCTTAAGTCTGAGGAGGAATGGTTTGATTATTAAAGAAAAGTAGCTTTGATTTATTTTTTGTGTGTTTGAAAAATAAAATACACATTTTTTTATAATATCTAGGTTTTTTGTTTTGGTATTTATTTCATATTTTTTTGAGCAAGAGAATGCAATTTTATCATAATACATTGAACTTTAGACTTTAAAACTGATTTATAGATATTAAAGACATTTTGTAAATTGGGCATTTAATACATTTTTTTGAGGGATCTTTTTCAGAAGCTTTATTTCCAAGCTATTTCTTTTAGATTTCAGTGTTTTATGCATTTATTTTTAACTTTTAAATTGACATAAAATTGCATGTTGTTATCACATATAAAATTATATTTTGAAGTATATACGCACTCGGGAATGACTAAGCTAACTGACATATGCTTTACCTCACATGGATAACATTTTTGTGGAGGGAACAATTTGCATCCACTTGCTTGGCATTTTTCAAGAATAAAATATGTTGCTCGTTCTCATCAGCCTGTTGTACATGGATCTTGTGAACTTACCTCTCCTATCTGACATTTTGCAGCCTTTGGCCCACATCGCCCCAACTCCACCTCAAGCCACCCCTGCATGTATTTTTTAAGTCAATGATAAATGAAGTCAATCCAAATGTGCGGTATGTAGGGTACAGTAAGAATTCTTTTGACAGGAATTTCTTCTTTTGTCTTATGTCATCCTATTCCAAGATTTATTGCACATCTCTCAATTTCAAAAGCTTTCCTTCACATATCTCTTGGAAACGGTGATTCTTTCTCTTTTTTTTTTTTTTTTTTTTTTTTTTTTTTTTTTTTTTTTTTTTTTTTTTTTTTTTTTTTTTTTTGTTCTTGGTTGATGCCAGGGTATTTGCTTACCATTTCCTGTGTTGTCAGAAAATGAAGAATTGACTTCAGGCATACATACCCCACAGGTTAGTGGCTCTAAGTGGTATCAAAAACAGAAAGACAACAATAGTTTGAATCTGTGAAAGACCTTCATATAAAATGTGAAAGCATTCAATATCTTTAGAAAATTCTGGAATGAATGAGTTAGTATTTTTATGTGCAAGTAGGGATTTGATCCTAGGAATAACAACAAAATCCAGAAACTGTGATTGGATAATAATTTTCACTTTGTGCTTGCTAAACTGAATGTGAAATAACTCTTTAAGTTGCTTGACAAAGGAGCATTTATTTGAAGTCAATGAGGAATAGAATATAGGTATAAGTGTGGGTAGCATCCTATAGGAGAAACCACAGGGCAGATTTTACAATTTCTGTCACCAAGGGATTTATTTTCATATCTATATAAACCATCAGAGAATATGAAGCTCTTACTTTTGTCACAGGTAAATCATTTCTTGCCACATTTACTGCTACACTTTGCTCAAGTCTGACTTAATGAGGATGATTGGCTTCTAGCATATTTTAAATGAAGCAATCATCATTGAAAGCTGTGAACACATATAGGCCATTTTTTCTCTGGTGAGTATTCAGATCTGTACAAGAGGGAGAAAGAAGTTGATCATATTGCCATGATGGGATCGACCAGCCCATGAGTACTGGGTGCTGCAGAGAGCTCATGCTGCGCTAAGCTAACATCATATACTAGAAACAAAAATCTGGGTGGAAATTTTGAGAATTTTCAGATTGGGAGACTAAAAGTGCTAAACCTTTGAGTAGTCTGAAAGCAAACCCTGTGCCTTGTGGTATATGATCACCCTTATCCAAAGGATTATACCCAAAGGAGGGAGACGTACTTCACGGAAGAAAGAGATTGCTAGGGTTTAAGTCAGGTCTAGAGGCTACTCCTGCTCTGGCATTAATTTCTTTCAATTTAAACAATGACTTTTAAAAAATCCAGCTTCAGTTTTGTCTTCTGTAAAATGGCATGCTATTTTTGCTAAGGGTTTTGTTGGCACTAACTAGAAGATGCATAGATTCTTCCCGCTTTAAAATTACTAAGGAAAAACAAGGGTAAAAGAATTTAGATAATAATATATGAGGCTGTAGAAATAAAGACACATTTCCTGGCAGTGAGAATGACTCAGTATTGGGAAGCGATTCTAAGGGAAGCCAAGAAGCCATCGCTTCTGTAAATTGGTGCAAATGTTCGACCTTCTCCATAGCTTGAGTCACTTCCGAGACCCCCTGTGACAGCAGGACAGATGGCCCCATGGGCTCCCTCCCACCGTCTGAATCACCTCTTCCTCGATTGCCGACTTTGCGGAGAAACAAACAGATTAGCTTTCAGTTTGTATATTTTTCCCTCTGTGCTCTTATCAGGACTACTGTATCTTTTACTCTTGCAACTCCTCAATTACTACTAGAAAGTGAAGACTATCTTGGGAAAACTGCTGAACCCCGCCGGTCTGTGTGCTTCGCCACTAGGTGGCAGGCCAGTCACATAAGAACTGCCATTTCTAATCAACAAAGTCAACTGAAAAATTTCACTTGCTTTCTGTCTTAAAGTTGTTTCCCCTTACCATGCAAACGAAAGGTGTAGCTTTCAGAACACTTGAATTTTTTAATATGTGGCTTTAGAAAATTACCAACTTCACTTAGGCGTTCAATAATTTATAAGGCCTTTTACATATTATAAAACAAGAAGCAAAATTCAATAAAGACCTGGATGGTTGACATATCAGTGTACGTTTAGTTGGCTCGGTTTGGTTGTTAAAAAATGAACTGCACAGATTTTAAAGCACTACCTTGCGATGAATTGATGTAAGCGTCTTTAAAGTATTTAAAAAATGTTAGGGAAATGTGAAGGGAAATGCTTATTTCTGTGAAATGAAACTGAAGACTTTGCCTTTTTGCATATCTATTGTTACAGTCCAGTGTGTTTGTTGTTTATAACTGTTATATTTTGTGGAAAGAAATGGATTTTACAGTAGTTCCCTAGAAATTCTTTTAATAAATTTAGCTTAAAAGATGGATAAAAAGCTCACCACTGGTCCTTAAAGTCTAATTTTCATCAATGAACAGCATTTATTCACATATGTCTTTGTTACTCATTAGCAGATTTTCTTTATAGCTAGAAAGTAATGTGAAATTTCCATTTCTAAAATAATCAAGACTGGAACCCCAAACCAAATGCACCTGTGGTTTATATTAACGGCACTAAGTGGGAAAATGAGATGGACAAATTTTTTTTAAAAAGTGTGTTATAGAAGTGATTTCTTTTAACAAACAATTATAGCCAAATAGGAAAGAAGCCAATATTTCAAGATTTAGGGGTGGTTTTCAACAACAACCAAAATCAAGAATAGAACAAAAGAATAAATAAAAAGTTATTGTACATTTTCTTTTATAAAATCAATCAATACTTGAAAAAATATGACTTATTTTGATCAGTTCTGTAAGATTTTTAAAAATTCATAATATGAATATATCAAGAGAAATATCTGATTTTTTAAAAATATAAATTTAAAAAGATGAATTATTCAGGAAAAATATATGCTTAGACACTTTGCCAAATAATTAGGTTTATTTTAAGCAATGAGTTGTACCAAGACATTTGAAGTATGATTGTTTATGAAAAATTAAACATATACCTAACTTGTAAAAATGCGTTAATTGCATCTATACTTTTCTTACCCGCCTGGAGTAGTTTCCTTTGCCCCTTTTGGATTTGTTAGTATTTTTAACTCCTTATAAATTCTGTGGTCGCCTGGATAAGTCCAGTGCATGGAGTAGACATCTGACAAATGTGTGAACAAATGGTGAATAAATATTGTAAGGAGACAGTCATTCACAAAGGCAAGAAAAAAAGCAATTAAAATTTATCACGTACTTGAAAGGATAAAAGTTTCTCTTCCAGGGCCCAAGATGGCCTTCACGTTCCCCCAGTATGACTAGACAGGTTTCTTCCTGACTCTATGTCCCTGACCTTCCTTTTCTCAGAACATTTGTTAAAAAAAAACAAAAACCCACAATTATAAATTATCTCTTTGCTTCTTACATGTAAATCATCTTGCTAGTTTTACAACCCAGTACTGTCTTTGTCAAGGTCCTGGAGCCATCCCTTGAAATGTAATCAGCAAAAAAGATAGGTCCTTGCCTCCCAATCTCAGTGGGAGTGCAGGAGCCTGACTTTAGTGAGTGCCAGTAGCCAGCACAGATGCCTGATGCATTGACCAAGCCCCTACCTCAGCCTCCAGGGCTTTCTTACCAATCCTACTAGTGCTGAAAACCATCCTGCCTTTTGTTTCTATCAAGTTGGGTTTAACTTCTCTCTCCTATCAAGTCTTCCTTGCTACTGAACTTGTACAGCATGATTTTATTTGACACAAATTTTATTTTTAAAAATGAAATAAATAGGGAACTGGAGCAGTGGTTCAGCAGTTATGGTGCTTGCCTGGCAGGTGCAAGGACTGGAGTTCAAACTCCAGCACCACATACACAACTATGTCAGAGCAACGAAGACCACATGAAAAACTAAATAAAATTGGTTTTCTCTTTCTCTCTCTCTCACAGTCCCTCTGTTAAAAAAAAAGTAAAATAAAACTGAAACAAATAGATATAGGTACATAAGACATGCTGAAATAGGTTGTGCCAGTGGCTAATCTTTATTGGAGTCAAAGATATTTACGTGGTTTTCTTATGATTATCAACCTCATGTGCTAGAATATACTTCAACCATTTGTTTTTTGTTTTTCTTTTGTTGGTTCTGCAGATTTAACCCAGGGTTTTTTTTTTTTTTTTTTTTTACCACTGAACTATTTTCCCAGCCTTTTTTTTTTTTTTTTTTTTTGAAAAAGGATCTTGCTAAGTTACTTAAGGCCTCACTAAGTTGCAGAGGTTGGCCATGAATTTGCAATCCTCCTGCCCCAGCCTCCCAAGTTGCTGGGTTCATAGGCATACTCCACCCCACCTGACCATCTTTGAATGCTCATAAATTCCTATGGAGCTATTATACACAAATTACTCAAATCCATGCTTGACTATATGACCATTACTAGTGTTTTAGCTCTTCTTGGCAGTAGATTATCAAAACTATTACAACGGATAATTTCTCCGGTAAAAAAATGTCAAAGGAGGTTTGGTTTTATGTGTGTGTGTATGTGCGTGTGTGTGTGTAAGAGAGAGAGAGAAAGAGAAGCAGAGAAATGAGTGATCAAGTATGAATTTTAATCTTGGAAAGAAAGGAAGTTGCTTCTCATAAGGACAGCTTATGTACCCTGGAATCTGGAAATTAAAATTATTCAAATTAGCCAATCTACTGGGCTGGGAGCCCTGGAACCTAGCTCACAGTATCTGCTTGCCAAGCATAGCAGCCTCTTAATGGCTCCAGCTTATCTTGCTGCTTCCCATCCTGTGTGGCCCTGACTGGCAGCCTTCTCTGTTTTTGGTGCTTTAAGAAGCAGCGTTCTGCCTTTGTCCATCTGAGTGTCAGCACGTCCCAAATCAAAAACATTTTTGATATTACAAAACACAAAATGAAGTTAGCAATTTCCATGCTCTCTGTTGTCATGTCAAGAGGATTGAGATGACACACAACTGTCCTTTTGCTTTCTGGTCCATTCTATCTGACCATGACACTTTCCTTTCCCTATGACAATTGTCTCTCAGGCTCTTTATTTTTTCCTTACCTTATTCCAATAATTTAAGCATTCATCTTGGAATTTCCATCTTACTCCAAACACTCAGACAGTGTTTTATTAAACAAGAATCCTTAATATTAATCAAATCCTTTAATACCATCTTCTCAAAGTCCCCAAAATTCTCCAGTGACAATCAACTTAAAAAAATCAGCCATCACTTTCATATTCATCCTTTGGTCTGCAGCAGTCTGTGGACTGTCCATACTTTAAAGATCCTGAGCTCAGGTATTCCTCTCACAATTCTACTCACTCAAGACTGCTCTATACATCAAATACAGTGTCAAAAACTGATTAGGGTACAAAGAAAAACAAGAAACTCCTGTTTTTTCAACAGCTTGCCCTGTGAAAGGAGAGATAAATACCCAAATAACAGCATGATGAGGCAGAATGTACACAAGCCATAACTGAAGCAAAAGCACCCATCTCAAGGCATAAATCATAGCTGTTTGAAAAAAACACACTGTCACAGCCTCACTGTAACTTGCCCTCCTTACTATGTCTTTTCTACTTAACGATATCACTTAGCAGTGTCTATTTCTCTATTTTTCTAGTCTGTCACCTTTTCACTGGCCTCCCTAACAAATTTAGACACATATATTTCAGTAATACTGTGGATAACACACTCAATGTTATATCAGTGTTTGGGCGAGTGGGGAAGTTGCCTGAGCTGTTAGGCTATAAAGGTCATTAATATATCATTGGGATGTCATGGCATCATTGGAAATGCCTGGGCTGAGCGGAAGTTAGAGTTAGCAGAAAGACTCTCAAAGAGCATATTATATGTGGTGGGAGGAATATTTCATAAGCCCTTTGAGTTTGTGGGGTTTTGGTTGAGTGGAGTAAATGGTAGTTATCCTGATTAAGGAGAATTAGTCCAGTGAGTTATAGAGTTTCTTTCTTTTTTCTTTTAAATAAGAGATGCAAGTTTGGAGCTTGGATTTAGTAGGTTTCTTGAAACACTAGAGGAGAGATTGTATTTATCTAGTGTCTCTTCATTCTTTCTTTGTGCACTGCAGAAATCAGCATTTTCTCTAAACATAGGTTGAAAAAATTAATCAGCCCGGAGGCGTCGTAGGTGCTCATGTGCTACATTCTAGCCCTGAGAGCGCCAAACCCGCTATCTCTAACTTTTAATTTTGCTTACTCTGTCATTCCCCAAAGACTGAGCAATTGGTACTAAATTATTGAATCAGAGATAAAATGAATCATCTTGACTAGGCTGAACTCTTTGGAAATAAATTAAGTTTTTAGGAGCCTATGAATATGTGAAAAAAACTGTTTTGTTGAAATTAGTTCACTAGCGTTTATACACACACACAAACTCTTTCACAAACACACACACAAACACACACTCAACTAGAATGACTAAAATCAGATTGCTTAAGTCTTTCTATACAAAATTAATGATTTTAAACTCAGCTTTCTAATTGACTATAAAACATCATAAAGAAGTTTTCCCATACAAATTTAATGTGGTATCTGTGCAGGATTGTACTGAATGATTCCTATCATATATTTCACCTCTAAAATTTGCTGAATATAAAAAATATTTACTTATTTAGAATTTGACTCTTCCATGGAAGAATTAAACCTTGTATTCCTGTTGGATATTTGCACAGTTCTATAATGGAAATGGAAAAATGCAAGGCTGTATCCATAGCAATAAGTGATAAGCTTACATCAATATTTTATCATTCCTATAGCTAGCATCTCAGTAATTACATTCCTTTTATCCAATCAGATCAACAGTGCACAAAAGAATCATTAAAAGAAGTGATCCATTTTCTTAAATGTGAAAATAGCAAAGTCCTGAAGGAGAAAGGAAAATATTTACTTAAACAGCATTTGCAGAGCATTTGTAGGTGTGGGAATTTATGGTACCTTTCAGGTTGTGGCCTACAAGTTTAGGGTAAAATTGCATAAAGTGCTTTGTTTCTCAAGGTTTGATTTAAATCACCTTCACTGAAAGTAACTTAAGATTCTTCATTGCCAACATAAAACTCTGAGTGTTCTGGGTAGAATCTACTAATGTGCACTTTAATATCTTTCAAAGATAATTTTTATGATTAGTAAAGTTTAAGAGTTAATTCTTTATTTTTTTTTCAGTGTCCATAAGCAAACCTTTATTGACACATGACCATACTCATTTGTTTAAATACTGTCTGTAAGATCAAAGAGGAATGGTTAAAACAGACTTAATGGCTCTTTGGACTCATTAAACTACTTGGTGAAAGGAGGGACAGAATACATACTTCCAGTACAATGGATTAAGTAATTCGGATAGGTTTTACTCAAGATATGTGTTGTTACATATTTACATCAGATTTGACATTGAACCTTGGGGTCATTATGCTCCCCTGATTACAGACCACTGTGCTCTCCATCTTTCTACACAATGTCATTGGTATATGTATCCTCTTCTATTCTATTTATTGTTTTCAGAAAGAGAATCTCATTTTTGAGTACTAAAATGCATGTTTTTTCTTTTTTTAATTTTTTTAAATTAGAAGTATATAGAAATACAGATGAGGGGGAAACATTATCAAAACATTAGCAATCAATGGATATAAACTTTATTATCCAGGGGAACTGCCAAAACATGGATAACCACCTTGGGTTTTACCTGTTGCAGTTTCCCCCAGAAGAACTCATGCGTTAAGTGGGTAGCTCGTGGAGGAATGACATCGGCTTCTGGGATGGTTCCCCCATCTTCCCAATCTCCAGAATTCTTTAGAGGTGATTTGTAAGTTATAAAATACAATAATATTGCAGTTGTATAGAACACAGACCAAGAGAGTTAAGGCTCTTCAGGGACTCAAAAGAGACTTTTATGGAATGAATCCAACCAAACCTTCCTATGTACATTTATGAATATACCACAGTGAATTTCACCTTTATGTATATCCATAATTCACTGATTAAAAAACTATAAATAAATAGAGGAAAACATTATTAAAGCAATATCATAATATAAAAATGTTAAAATAGGAAATAAAATAGTAGCAAAAATAAAAAGAAATGCCTAAGTAGGCCCAGTGTTGTATTTTCTTGGTAATTTATACTCATATAAGAAGTTGTATTTTCCTAGAGTATATTCTGAAATCCACTTTTGTTGAAGATCGGACTTTAGGACAGATACCTAAATTGAGATACAAAGATATTTCTTAAATTGCTGCTCTACTGAGCCTGAAAGACCTTTGCAGTTATTTTGCTATGCAATGACCTTATTCAAACTTGAATTTCTTTAATCTGCAACTTATATTCTAAGGGATGATATTAATACTGTCAGAAGCTATTTATTTCTCAGATATTGAAGTTTATAAAAGTTCTGAGATATTATTTCTTTGGGTCCTATCTCTCCATTTTCAGTCTCCTTTTGAGAAAGAGAAAAAATATTCATATATCCTGTTTAAAAATATTTTTACCTGAGAGATTCACATATTCATTTCAACTCAGTAGCTGGCAGATTCTTACATTGTAAATGCTGCCTCACTGAGTAGTCTGAAAATGTATTGCTCTTGCTTAAAACTAAAACAGAAATATTTTGTGAACAGTCTTAGAGCTACACTTGCATACAGAGTTATTACATCATGATGACAAAGAAAAGATTTTGATCAAGAGAAAATTAAAAAAGTGTCTTTTGTCACACTTTGTCCATTTTTTAGTGGATAGTAACAGTTCTTATCTTAAGGTATAGTTGTGAGTCCATGCAGAGATAATTCATGGAAAATGCTTAGAATAGCTCTTAACAACGGCAAATAATAAATGCTAATTACTTATCATCAAAATATCTAAATATCAACTATCAAAATTAGTTCTTCTTTAAAAGTTTTCTGATGTGATATATTCTTGTTTTCTTCCTATAGCAATCAAACTTTTATTTAAGGAAAGCACAACCATAGTCAAATAATGTTAAAACTAGAAAAAAAGATTTGTACCACTGAAACAGCAAGAACATAAGAAACAAAATATCTTTGGTTAACATAGTCAAAGTTTATTTCTCTTTCATGTAATTATAAATGCAAATGATTTTGGTTGGTGGGCAAACACTGGAACCCCATTATCATCTTCTGAAAAATATTGGCCCTCAAATTAAATGCATCACTGCTGTTCATATTCTGTATGTAAAGTCAGGCCATGTGGCTGTGTCTTAATACAAAGGAGGCTGGGTGACAGAGCCAATGTTTAGGTTCTCCTCCCTCCTGTCTTGGGAAAAGATGAAGTTTTTTTTGTTTTTTTTTTAAGACAGCCCTCTTGGACCCAGCAGCCACTTATACCAAATGTTTGAATCAGTGTTCCTTTACATTTCAAGTGGCATGGTGATTCATGACTACTGAACTTTGACTAGGTCCACAAACTACCTTTTCAATTTTTTTAGAAATGTTTTGTGGTTAGTCAATGGGCTTTTTTCAGGACAATTTGTGAATAACTGATCCTTTCTTTCTTTCTTTTTTTTTAAAGAGAGATGGAGAGTGAGAAAGAGAGAGAGAGAGAGGGAATAAACTTTAGGTTTTCATGTGGCTTTCATTGCTCAGGCACTTTGCTGTATACGTGGTCCTGGGGTTTGAACCTGTGTACTCAAGCATGCCATGCAAATGCTATAACTGCAGAGCCATTGCTCCAGCCCCACTGATCCTTTCTTGAAAGCACATTTTATGAATAATGCAGTGAATGGTTAATGTATATATTGAATTAAGAAATAACAGAAACGGGCTGGAGTGGTGGCTCAGTGGTTACGATGCTTGCCTGGTATGCACAAGGATGCAGATTCGAACCCCAGTACCATGTACACGATGAAGTTTCAGAGCAATGAAAGTCACATGAAAAACCAAATAAAATTGATTCTTTCTTTCTCTCGCTCTTTCACTGTTCCTTTCTCTTAAAAAAAAAAAGAAAAAAGAAAGGAAGAAATAGAAAAAAGAAAAGGAAAACCTTAAGGTCTTTTAATTAGCTTCTCAGAGTAGCAGATACTGAATTCTTTCTCCATGGTTTGATAAAACTTCAACTCTTCTAACATGATCAATGCATTTCCTAGAATTCCAGTCTGGAGGAAAGAATTATATTTTTTGACCTTGATGTAGGCTTATTTTTTTTTTAAAGAAAGAGGGACAGTGAGAGAAAGAGAGAGAGAGAGGGAGGGAGAGAGAATCAATTTTATTTAGTGTTTCATGTGGCCTCCATTGCTCTGACTTCGTTGTGTACATGGTGCTGGGGATGCCAGACAAGCAAGAATCGTAACTGCTGAGCCACTGCTCCAGCCCTGATATAGGTTTATTAATTGACAGTATCTTCTGACATGCTAAGATCTTGAGCAATATTCGTCTTTGTCTTTGACACCTTAGACACCCATAGATGATTCCAACTCTACCCATAAGAGTAGATGTATTTTTAGAACTTGCTCAGCTAAAATACATTCTCTTGGCTTCAATCTGAAAGAGGGAGCTATCTTTTCCTAAAGAAACAATGATTTTTCCTAGTTTTTTTCTCTGGTATATTACTCCTGCCTAATGTCCATCTAGTCCGCTTTTGATGTAGATAGTTGTCTTTTGACACTCTTTGTCCAGTTCCTTTTTATAAATGTGTAGCCATCTACTAAAGCCATATTCTTGGAGGAAAGGCCATGATTTTAAACTAGGAGAAGTTTGGGGAGGCTCAAATCCTTCCATCTAAAGATATTCTCCTCCTTCATTTTCCAAGCATTACTGAGCTTCTGTCCGCCTGTGCTTGACTGTCTATCTCCCTGCATCTGCCTGGTCAATTCACTCTAAAACGCCTACGTCTTCTGTAGTCCAAATTAGCTCAAGAAAGCCTAAGTGGCATGTAATCATATTTTAGTGGTAGCACAGAAAGCCAATGAGAACAATGGCCATAAAATTTGCCATGTCCTACAGTTTGGATCTGGAATGCTCCACAAAGGCTCACGTGTTGAAGACTTGGTCCCCAGCTTGTGACACAGTTGGAAGGTGGTAGAAACTTTTGGAATAGAGCTCTTTTGGAAGTCGTGGGTCACTGGGGGTGTGTCCTTGAAGGATCTATCTTGTTTCTCTCCCCTTCTTCTCTTTCTCTCTTTCTTTGCTTCTTGGCTGTGGTTCAGTGAGTGGCTCTTTTCTGCCACATACTCCCTACCATGAGGTGCTGCTTTGCCAAAGGCCCAAAGTGAAGGGGCCAAGTCACCATGGAGTAACACCTCTGAAATCATTAGCCAAAATATAACTTTTTTCCTTTAAGTTGATTTTCTCAGATATTTTGTCACAGTGGCAAAAACTCAGCTAACATTCTGTGTAATTTTCAGTTGTCTCATCAATAAAATCAAAATCAGTTATCTACCAAATACAGCTCTTTTCAGAAATAAAGAGATATGAATGTGAGTTGGTTAGTTCAGTGCCCAGTCTTAAGTTCTCAATTTTTATTATTATTGTGGGTTCTTTAAAGACCCTTACAATTAATGTTAATTTCTTAAGTGTACATGTGTTTCATCTTCTGTGCCTTTCCCTTCTCCCACATGTTCCACTCACAAAGCTTCAACTCTCATTTAGGTGCCCAAAGCTCCCAAATCTGCATCAGCAGCCCTGGGGTCTTAGGTTTACATTACATTCACCCTCACGTATCTAGTGAATGTCTCCAGTGGCATTTCTACACCTTATACCCCATTCCTTTTCTTTTTCAATTCTTGTTACAATGATACGCTCTGTGATGTTATTTTTCTGTTTTGATTGATGAGGAAAGTGAAACTTATAGATTCAAATCCATTGAACCCCTCAACAAACATGTAGGATTGTTGATTCTCCTTTAAGCTGAGTAATTTTTCCTCTTCCCTATATGATTTCTCTCTTCATACTTTGTAATTTGGGGTTACAAATGACACCTTGGACTTTTTTCAAACATGGATTTGTGCTTCTGTCTTTGGTCTCTGATTTTTGGTGACTTTCGAGAGTAAAAGTTAATCGATATTTCCATATTATACCCTCATAATCTGGAATCCCCATTATTATACTTTTAAATGATAACTCACATGACATTGTAGTTACTGGGTTAGAATGGCTAAAAGATTTTGAACAAGGCACCTGGAAAAGAGACATAAAACAAGATTCAAGAAGAGACCTATTTCAAAGTAGATTAAATGGATTCTATGTATGACAGGACATCATGAGGATGTGGAAAAAGAGTGGACCTTTATTTCAGACTGATGTAAATCAACAAGTCAGCCATCATGGTTGTTTGTGATCTGGTATAATTAATTTTGCCCCACACCTAAAGGATAATTTCCTTTCCTTCTAGCCTCAGCTTTAAAATTATATATACTTAACCATTTTAGATATGGCTATTTTACTGTAGTGGGGGTATAATCATCCACACCTGCACATAATTATGGTTCTGCTTAACATCATTTAGGCAGTGATGGAAGTTGCTTAATAGATTAGCTGTTCTGAAATGTTCTTTAATCCAGCTGCTGGATTTTATGGGTTGAATGGCATGGTGACTTGAATTTTGATACGTGTATACAGAGTTTACAGAGATATACCATGATTAGTTACATTCATTTAATAGGCACTTAGCAAATGCCCTTGTGAAAGTAAGAAAATGTGAGCAATTGCTCTGTATATTTCATTCTTTGTAAGAACATTGGCACTGCTGAATAATTAATCAACTATTTGTTGCCTGGTTCAGTGTTCTCTGTTTGCAAGTGAGATGAGTCATTTTATGCATGGTGATAGGTATTTAAATATCTATTTTAGTTTAGGAGTATAGATGTGAAAAATTTTTTTCTACTGCTTAAGGACAGAGATTGACCCCTGAAAATCACCTACTGCCTCTTCTGCATGTACACCAACATTTTACATATACATTTACACTCTATTTCTTATCATATGTGTGGATCCCTTCAGATTTACTAATTCTGAACATATTTATCTTTGTATTTTTGTCTTATCTCAAATGTTCATATTTAACATAATTATGTTAAAAAGCTGTGCAAAGGTTCATACAATGAAACAAAAAGACAGACCATAGACTTTAATATTATAGACATTTTCGTTTTGTTTACAATCAGCACACTTTTATTAAGTTTTTCCAGCTGGAACTTTTTTCGTTTTCCATAATCTAGCCTTAGAGTTTATTTCTTTTTAAATTTCCACAGATTGCTTAGGCATGATTCCTTGTTTGATGAACTTGTATAGGAGATTTGGGTGGGATAACATCTGTAATACAAATCTGGATCTACCCGAGTGAAACCAATTTAAACTTATTAAATTGCTGCAGCATTCCAGGGACTCTGATTAAGAGCTCCTCCAGTCCAGGAGTTGAATAATTTCCCTGCCACTTCAGGCCATTCGATGTTTTACATTATCTCTAGCGGTGTCCTTTCAGATTAAACATAATCCCATTAAGCAATGCTGCTGGCTTTTGGACTGTATACACTGGGCTGAATAATACTCTGCTTTTATTTGGGACCATGTTTCTTAATTCTTGGTTATGGATGGCTGGCACCCTTGGGCAATAAACTTGCATGCAGTAGATGGATGGGTTCCTTATTAGTAGAATTGATTAAGTTGTCATAAAATGTCTATGACCCAAAAGTCCTCAGGCCACAATTCACTTATGGCTAAATTTCTTATGCTCAAATTTCAGTTTGCTGAAAAAGCACATATTCCTCCATCTCTCTGAGCCACTACTATGTTTTGAGGGGAGATCAAAGGGGTTTCTTATATATATTGACAAATTGGTTCTGATTTATGTTTGCATTTTCCATAGTTGCTAACTTATGATAAATGTAAACTGTACTTTACCAACTAGAGAAACACCTTAAAAGCCCCAAACACCTAAAAGCAATAGGTGAGATGGTCATATTTCCACACCATCACTAACATTTCAGGGAGACTTTCTCCAGCAGAGTGAACATCCTTTGACACTCTTGGTCACCAATCCTGGCCACCCTGATTGAATCCCCATGATTATGACGTAGTACTAGGCAGTATTCTAGTAGTTTGTTTTGTGAGCTCTTTCAGTCAAAGTTGTTCTCTTCTATAAAATGTGGTTACTGATAGTACTTGCATCCTTTGGTTCTTGTGAAGATTAAATGAGATAATTTACATCAATAGCACGCTAAATAGTAGCTAATAATAGTTTGAAACCTATTATTATTTTTCTATTACAATGAATTTGGATTTGATTTAAAACACTGTTCTTTCAAATCATTACATTTAGCTGAACTTTCTTCAAGGTCTTAAAGGTGAATCAGAAAGAAGTGGAAAATTTTCCACTTCTTTCTGAAATTGATTTTCTCTGGTGATTTAATGTTTTTCTCTTTGAGCAAGGAAGGTAGAGCTGAGAAAGTGCACATAAAAACAGGCAGACACAGTACTCATCATGCATCTCCACCCTGGGCAGCCAAAGAACAATTAAGAGTTTTTATAATCAATATTTATGTTGAATAATTCCCGTGTGCCTGGCTCTGTGGTAAATGCCTACAGGTATTACCTTTCATAATCCTTCTGGCAATTGTAGGTACTAAGAATTATGTCTCTGTTTTTAAGAAAAAAAACTGAGGCACACAGAAATTAAAGCTCAGTGTTTGATGATGGAGTTGGGATGGACTTGTACTGGACCCTGGATACTAATCTCTTAACTTCTACCAATCCTTAAGTTTTATTTTCCTTGGCATTGCTAAAATGTCACTTTGACTAGAATTAATTGTGATACCTGGCACTTTGGACTTCTGGATGAACTATAGAACTACCTTAAACTTAATTTTAGTGTGGAACATGCAACTTGTTCTGGCCAATTAACTATGAGCAGATAACAAGCAAGAGTCTTGCATTTCCATAGGCCAGAGATCACAGGAGGATTTTCTGTGTCCACAGGAAGAAAAGTAGAGGGTATTGTTTTGATGTTAGCTTCACTTGGTGTCTTGAGAGGCTGGTAGCAGTGTACACTTACCACATTTAAGGAAAAGATGCCTCTGCTCTCGGATGGAGGCAAATACATGGATGGTTTTGTAATAGTGGAAGTCACTGGCATTGAGATTAAAGTGCTTTTCTTTTTAACTAACATGCACATCTTTTTGTTTACACAGCCTCTTTGAAGTTTATGTTAGTGATGACCCAACATTTCAACTCATGTGTGCTCTATCTAGTGTCCCAATTTTACATTCAATGCAGTCAGCATGCGTAGTGCACAATGGCTGGTACTACTGCCTCTTACTCTACCATTGCTTCTCTGTATAAAATTTATCTCCTAGAGGACATTCCACTTGCTCCTCTACTTTACTTCTCAATTGTAGAATCATCCTCAGCAGATTTTTGAGCTAAAGCTGCTGTTGATATTCTTGAAACCTGTACACAAAGACATGAATGAGAGCTGCAAGCTTGCCACGTGCCACTTAAGATCACTTCTCTGCGTCTGAGTGTCAGAGCCACTGCGTGCTCCTGCTTGCTTATCTAGGGGGTATTTCATTCTCCTTGTTTTTCTCCTTTTTCTTTAAAGAAGGATCCACTGTTTTCACTTCTCCTGGCCTGCAAGGTCTAATTTTTCCTTTTATAGATATTTTAACCTGTCATCTGAGAGCTGAATGTTTCCTCTAAGGCAGTATCTTTCTTTTTCCCTCTCAATTTTCCTGTATCCTATTACTTTTCTTTAATTTCTTACTGATTCCATTTCAATAATAAGCAGAGCACATTAAAAAAACTAATGAGGTTCCTTTAGGGCTTTTGCGACTAATATGAATTTTCTCCGTAATCCTTTTATTAATTCTTTTTAAAATTTAGAGCAAACTGTACCTATATTGATATTAAAAGATCTTAAGTGTACAATTTGGTGAATTTTAACAGTAGATTGAACTATGAATATCAAGATATAGAACACTGTCATTACACCAGAAGTTTCCCTTGTGTTAATCTTCTAGACAATTCCTACAACCATGGGTAATAAATGTTATGTTTTCTACACCATAGGTTAGTTTTTCTATTCGAGAGAGGTATGAATGTGGAATTATACCATGTGTACTTGCTTATGTTGGGATATTTTCCCCTCAATATAATGTTTTTATATTATGTAGCATGTACCAATAATTTGTTCTTTTTTATTTGATGAGTAGCATTTCCCCAAATGAATATACAATGAGTTTAATAATATTTGTTTTTCATTCTTTTGGAATTTTTCTCATTTTTGTCAATAATAAAGTTGAAGTAAACATTATTGTAGAAGGCTTTTGGCAACTCATGGTTTCATTTATCTTTGGCATGTACCTGGGAATGGACTGACTAAGTCATAGAGTAGGTGTATATTCACTTTTTAGAAAATACCAAATGATTTTCCAAAATAGTTCTTCATTTTATCCTCCCACTCACAATTGCATGGGAGTCACAGTCACTCCACATCCTTGTAAAAATTTCGTTTTGACAGTCATTTTAAGTTTGACTATTCTAATGAGTAGAGGGGTATCTTACTGGTTTTAAAATTTGAATCTTCTGTTTTTTTAATTTTTTTTGTTTTTTGCATCTCCTGTTGAATGATAAAAAACAGTTTTAATCTTGATAGATTCAGTTTTATTTTTATTAGAGCTCTTCTGTTTTGTACTTTGTCTTTGTGTTTGGCCATTGTACAAAGGCTTGAGTTTTTCTTTTAAAACATGAACTTTCAGAAATCAAGTGAAAAAACGCTTTGTGGGATTTCTTCAGTATTGCTTGCCCGGAACCAAAGTATGACCTGTGATATCTCTCTTCAGTCAGCAACTCTGAAACAACTCCCTGCTAGACCTTGTGGGTTCTGACTCTGCACTTACTCAGCTGAGTTCTGGTTCAAGGGCCTGTGAGGAACCTCTACACAGATTTTTCCCCCCTCTGCTACTTCCCTATTCTTTGTGACCCTGCTCTGCAATATCCAGCTACTACAGAAGCCCAAATTTAAGTCTTTGCTTTCTTGTCTTTGGTGAACTTCCATGTTCAGCTTGAGCTCCATCTCCCTACATCAGGATCCCTGCAGTCCTGTGGGGTGGGGGGAAACCTGGTGAAATGTACGACTCACCTCTTGTATTTCTCTACTTTCAAAAGTCACAACTTGTATTGTACTGATCCAGAAAAATAATAGCTTCATATAGTTGATCACATGAATAATTATTTCTAGAGGGAATTAAGCCTGGTACCAATTTTTCCACCATAGCAAAAGTAGAGTCCTTTCTTTGTTATTATCAGTTATGTCTTCTACAGTAAAAAATAAATATTAACACTAATATAATTTTACTGCCATACTCTTAATTTTCCTAGTTAGGTTACAACAATTTTAGATTGCCTGTCTATCTCTATGTATCTTTATTTATCTATCTATCATCTATCATCATCATCTATCATCTATCTTTATCTATTTCTATCTATCATCTATCTTCCCATCTGTCAGAGTATCCTGGGATATCAATATCAGTGTGTGAGCCGGGTGCATTGGCACACATCTGTAGTCTCAGAGCCTTAGGAGAGTGAAGCAGGAGGATCCCAAATACAAAGCCAGCCTCAGTAACTTTTAGAGAGACCTTGCCTCAAACTAGAAAATAAAATGGGCTTGGGATGTAGCTCAGTGGTTAAGCACTACTTGGTTCAATCCCCAATACAAAAAAAAAAAAAAAAAAAGGAGGAAAGAAAGAAAAGAAAAAATCAGTTTCTGATATGAGCTTTTCACAACTAAAAACATTTAAAGCAAGCATGTTTATGAGCATATATTTTTATTTAAGTTCATTTTTATTTAAAATGGACTTAAAGTTAATTATTTAATAATATTATTCTCACTTACTTGCATTCTTATATGATTCCTTAAGTTGAAGAGAGAAGGATGAGTCCATAACTATTGCTCTGCGAATTTGTTGTCATTCTGCAGATGACTGTGAGGACGTGTCTATTGCCTCATCATCTGTTATGTATATCAGAGGAAAGGGACTGAATGGACAATATAGCTTGCATAGCTTGCCTTCTATTTCTCTCTATTAAAGAAAACAAACTAATGTTTCAGATATTCACTTGATGAAATCCTTGGTCATGAAAATCGTTTACTATGGAAGTCGTGAAAATCCACTGAAGGCTTATAATAAAGATAAAGAAAATTAGTTATTGGAAGGACAAAGCATTCTGGGAATTAACACATTTCAATGGCTTTTACAAAAATTTAACACAGCCAAAAATTAAAATGAAAGGTTATTGGTAAGAATAAATTAGGCTAGAAATATATTGTTTTTCAGCTAAAGAATTGGAAATACTATTTTGGTCTATGGGAGAATTTTTCATAAATTATATAAGCAAATATCATTAACTATTGCAAAACAAAAAACTAGCAAACATTTGAAATAGCATTTTGTAATGAAACCAGCATTGAAATCAAAAGAGTTGATGTGATTCTCAAATTGAGCTTTCTATATGAAGTTTCATAGTGGTTAAATAAGTATGGGTCAGTTTTTTAAAATTATCTATAAAATATGCATGTTAAGCATTTTTTTTAAAGAAAGAGAGGGATAAAGAGAGGGAGAAAGGGTCAGTTTTATTTACTTTTTAATGTGGCTTTTGTTGCTCACTTAGTTGTGTATGTGATGTTGGGGTTCAAACCCGTGTCCTCATCCATGCCAGGGGTGAGGACCTCAGAGTGACCTCAGAGTCACTACTCCAGCCCCCATATAAAACAATTTTAATGCTTTTTATTGTGTAGTGTAGATTTTAATATTCAATATTGGGAAAAATCCTAATTCAAATGAAAAAATCTCTCTTTAGAAACTTTGTTTTCATTATACGTACTATTGAGGAAAGTTTCAATCTTTTTATGGGGAGATGAGGCATTTAAATTACTCCATAGCCTTGAGTATCATCACACTTCCAACGTGTATGATTAGAAATTTCATTTTATTACTATATATTAATTGACCAGTTCTACGAGTTAGATAATGTTACTTTTCATAGTAACTAGTCAGTCAGTCTGTCAGGCATAAAATTATAAGACAACTCCATGATTATCAGATTTGATTTCCATCTCTAAAGTAAGTTGGTCTGGACGGCTCAAGATATATATTTCATTCATAATCACACATATCAGGACTCATGCCATTTTATATTTAAAAGTGCCACAAGTTCCTGGTCCTGTCTGACAATCACATCCTTAAAAGTGCTTTGGAATTGGTTTTAGTAGTTTAATTTTTCTTACTTTTGACATCCACGTTCTCATGGGAGTTCCTTATTGTTAACTGATAAAAAAAAAATCTATTTTCACTAGCAGCAACCCGTTTGATTTTCTTGGCTGTACTAAAACATGAAACAGAGATGTTAAGTCTTTATGTCTTCACCTCTTTTGTATTTGCTAATTCAAATTGAGGAGCGTTCCATTAGTGCAATCAAGAATTACTTTTATACTATAAACCAATTCACATCCGTTTGACTAGTCTTTCTCGGATTTCTCCCATTTAAATAGTTTTCAGCTTTCTTATTTCCCTAATGAATTAGAGGTAAATGATTGCATAAAACAAAGTGCAACCAAAGGAAACCGTGAAAGGAAATTGTTAAGACTCAAATTCTTTTGATTTTTTTTTTTTTTTTGTCATAGGTGAGTCACTTAAAAGGAAGGGAGTCATCGCAAATGGAGTTTTTGGAAGATATTTTTCAGAGTTTGCTGGTTATTATCGGAGTAGGGTATACTAGAAATCATAAAAATGGCAACAATTTATGCTTCCAGCTTATTCTTTCAGGCGGGGAATTATTAGATATTGATTGCTGGAGAGTCTCAACAGGACAGGGGAAACAAAGACAGTGATTACTGATTTGTGCAATAGCAAGGGCTGAAGAAAGGAAACAATGATACTAAAGCTGACAAGAAGGGAGGAACTTCCCATGGGAATAAAGGTACTGAAAATAGATACTGGAACTAGGCAGAAACCATAAAAATAATGTTTCATGAGTATCATTTTTATCAGTGTTTACATAGAATCCTCACAGCACTCTCGTAAAACTAAAATTAAGATTGAGGGGCTGGAGCAGTAGCTGGGTGGCTTGCCCTGCATGTGCGAGTACATGGGTTCAAACCCCAGCACCACCTACACAACTAAGTGTCAGAGCAATGAAAGCCATGTGAAAAACTCAATAAAAATTGATTCTCTCTCTCTCTCTCACTGTCCTTCTCTCTTTAAAAACAAAGAAACAAAGATTGAGTTATCTCTTGTTTCATAGTTAAGAAATCTGAAGAAAGAGAATTTAGGTGATTATCCAAGTTCACATATCTTTTTTTTTTCTTTCCTTTTTATGGTACCAGAGATTGAACCCAGGGGTGCTTAACCAGTGAGCCACATCCTCAGCCCATCATTTTTATCTATTTTTTTCAAATTTAAGACAGGGTCTCATTAAGTTGCTGGGACTGAATTTGAACTTGTGATCCTCCTGCCTCAATCTCCCAAGCTGCTGGGATTATAGGTGTGCATTTTCGCAGCTGGCCTAAGTTCACATATCTTTAATGTATTGTGTACAGCATTAGAATTGATTTTTATTCTTCCTGTATCAATATTTTCTTATATTATTTGGTTATATGTGTTTTCAAATGTGTGGCAATGCTTGCTAAAGCACTACTTTAAGCTATGTAGAATCCGTAGGAATGGGTTTTCTGGGTGATTAATTATACCAGAAAGCTGAAAAGACAGTCTTTTATTTTAAATTTTTAAAATAGTAGTAGTGAAATAATGTAAATAAAATATTTTAAACTATTTTTGTAACTGTTAATTGCCATTAAGATAGCAGTTATTTTGAACTGTAACTGTATGAATAAGTACATTGAGATGTTGGGCTAAAGAATCCACAAGGATAAAATATCTGACATAATTTAAAGTAAGCTAAGGAATAGTATGATGCCATCCATCTATTTTGGAAGGTCCCAAGGGCAAAACATTTGAATATCTGACGAAGCCATATGAAGCAGACCTGTTAGCATTTGCCTGTAGGGCTTGCCTCTTCCTATTTATGTTGTTGTCCGTTTTTCCTTTGGAAAATATTGATCTAATGTTTCTCCTACTTTTCTCACAAGAGAACTTTTGAATAACTGCCTGGAAGCTACTCCTTGTCAATTAGTCATGCTTTATGCTGTTCACCAAAATGTATAGACTTTAGAGAAAAATGCCACTAAATCAGAGTGCTCCCTTCTTAAAACTTACATTTTTTTTTAAAAGGGTGCACTGAACAATAATAGTGATGTAGGTGTAGCTTTTGGGTCTTCATTTCTTTCACTTGCATATGATAATTTCAGGACCTGACATTATCCTGTAACTCTGGAAAGCAAAGGATCAGTTTCTTTTTCCTTGCTAAATGTGCATGGCAAGAAACAATCCTTGCTGGCAACTCCAAAAGCTAAAGATAATGCCTTGGGATGTAATTCATGATTGTAGTTTGTGGAACTCTGCATTTATTTATATAATTAGTTAAAAAGTACAACTGATAAGGTTCAAGACATGCTACCCTAGAATATGCCAACATGAGGTTGAATTATGCCACCCCAAAACATGCAACTTTGGGATCTTGATAATTTTGAGCTAAAAGAAATTGAAAGCCAGCCAATAAAAAAGAAGCTTATTACCTGGCCCTCAACTACCCAAAATAAAGTGTAAAAATCTCTTTCTAAAAGCAAATTTAGAGCTATAAATTTTCATTAGTAAAGTTAGCACTACCTGGAAGAGTAAACAACTTTTATTACCCGAGAGACCTTTGTCTGCATGAAAAGGTCATTTTTTATTCACCACACATTCTGTCCCCTACCCTTCCACAATTTCCTTCCACCACTTTCCAAAACCAAACCCCTACCCTATTCCTTTCTATAGCTCAGGATGATGCAGTAGTCTCAATCTTCTGGATTTTATTTTTCTCAGCTTCATATTTTTTGTGGAATTCCTGTGCATAAGTATATAATTCAAATTATTTTTCCCATTCATCTCTTTTACGTCAATTTAATTTATGGACTGGTCAAAGAAATAGAAGGGCAGAAGGAAGCAGTTTTTCTTCTTTTATGCTATTAAATGCTAGATAACTTCTGTAAGTACTGAGTATGTAGCAGTGAATGAAAAAAAAAAAAAGGACCCTCTTTCTAGAAACAAACAAGCCCAGTATGTGAGAACCAGCTGCAAGTTTCTGTGGGACTTAAAAAAGAGGCACACTGATCCAAGAATCCAGAGTGGAATTTATTGTGGACCTGCGGATAGTTGTGTGGTTCTGGTTGGCAGCACAACTTGTGAATCCCTGCAATTTGGGTCAGATAGGGCTTATAAAGTGGTCAGGACAAAAGAGAATTCATCCAAGATACCAAACATGTCAGGTATTTTCTTGTTACTGATGGACCCAGTACTGGTTGTAAAGCTCCACATACTAATCTAATGGTTTTGATTATTTATGGAATGCTGGGAAATTATGCAGGATTATTCAGGAGGTAATTACTATAGATATGACTCAAGATGCCTATGGTCAAGTCAAGCTGAATCCTTGCATCACTGCCCTGTGGATCCACATAATTTGGTTGAGAAAACAGAGGACATATAGAGGTATTTTGTTAAGGGAGTCATAGTAGTCTGTTTAAAATGAATTGCCAAAATCAAGCATATTTTTTAATGCAGTTTGGAGAGTGAGATATAAAACCAAACTTAGAAACAGGAAGGAAAAGAGTAATGCCTGTAGCTTTAGGATCTGTGGCTCAGATGCTTATCTTCCTACAGGCTGGCAGTCAAAGGATTGAGGAGTCACCCAATAGAGACTCAATCCACAAGGCTTCCAGATAACACCAAGCCAATGATCATTTTGTCTGTTAGACAAAATTTCATCACCCCCTCATTCAACAGAAAAATGGAACACCCCATGCCCAGCTTGCTTTCCTCATACCCTTTCACATCATAGAGCATCAAATTTTGTGGTTGGGTCTAAGAGATTCATCTTTTTGATGGGAAGGTCTGGCCAAAATAACGGGATGTTAATTTGGTATATGCACTACTTTTTTTTTTCTCATAACATTTATATTTATATATTCGCACAATACAAACCTAAATTACATAACCTATGAAGAACTAAGAAAAGGACCAATTTTGAAAAGGAAAGTATCAGACACTGAT
The DNA here is from genome assembly GCA_004027875.1 of Aplodontia rufa. Lineage (NCBI taxonomy): Eukaryota > Metazoa > Chordata > Mammalia > Rodentia > Aplodontiidae > Aplodontia > Aplodontia rufa. The sequence continues at coordinate 372 of PVKS010000689.1, read as the reverse complement.
TCTAAGGTGATGACCAGGATAGTGAACAAAGATTTTTTTTTTTGAAGAACCTTACAAAATTTTAACAAAATAATATAAAATGTGTATAAAATGTGTAAATATTCTGGATATTGCAACTATCCCCAGGAGTGCCCCCCCAATTACCCTCCCTTATCCCTCCCTTCCCCTTCCCATTATAACTCTAAAAAAAGGTATTAGATTATAAAGCATTACATCTTATCTGGATTTAACTCATGTTACTAGACCAACTTTCTCACTGTCCAGGGTCTAGTCCCCACCTCCACAGATGAGTGGAGACAATCGACCCTTAGATCTCTGGGTTAAGCTGATTTTACTCATCATGATCTCTTCCATAACCATCCATTTACCCTC